>SJYW01013781.1:915387-928304 GCA_006410735.1 Raphicerus campestris
CCACGGCAAGAATTCTGGAGTGGGTTGCCATTTCCTCCTCCAGGGGATCTTCCCGACCCACGTCTCCTGCAGTGCAGGCAGATTCTCTACCACTGAGCCACCTGGGAACTGAAAGTGTCAGTCACTCAGCTGTGTCCAACACTTTTCCCCAAGAACTTTAGCCTGCCAGGCTCCTCTGTCCATGGAATTTTCCAGATAAGAACAAGGGAGTAAGTAGGTAGCCATTCCCTTCTCCAGGGGAATCAAGGATCGAACCTGGGTTTTCTACATTGTAGGCAGATTCTTTACCATCTGAGCCACCTGAGAAGCCCTTGGTCAATTATAAATGCTTAGTATTTATTTCATGGACTTAGTATCTCATGAATGAATGAATGGTAAATGTCTTCACCACAGCCATTAGTCCTGGGAGCATTTACCCCACTGTGGATAAGAGATTAGTCCAATTCTAGTCTCAACAGTCTGAAAAGCGAAATAAACCTCATACTTTGGTACTCTTGGAGCTTCAGGTCATACTTATAATCTGCAACCATCGGGTCAGCTCTTGGGAACGGAATGTCCTCGTAGTGCGGAGCGGAAATGCTGGAGAAGTCAACAGTGGTGAAGGGCTTGATGTCAAAGGCATGGGAGTGGCCATCCATCATAGAAAGGTCCACGGAGCTGACCCCAAAGTTGGTGGGCCAAAACGGCATCTCTGTGTCAACCATGGTAATTTCTGAAACAAAGAAAAGACCAGCTGTGACGTTAGTCCTGAGGGCGGGGCAGTCTCGTGACGACACACAGAAAGGGAACAGAAAGAGTCTCTGGTCAAGATGTCACCTAGGTGATCCCAAGGAGAGGAGCGAACTCAGCCACCTTCCTAGCGCCGTGCAGGTTGCTGAACTAACTGAGGGAAGTCACCCGTTACCTGGACGTCATGGTCGAGGACCCTCTAGCGCTGTCGGCCTGTACAGTGGGCCCACACCAACGGCCTACAGACAGCCCTGCTCTCCTTACAGTGGGATCACTTTCCTAAGGGTGTCTGGGGATGGGCTTCTTGCTTTTTCCCAGCGAGCAGAGAGCTAAAGAAGGCAGCTCTCACAGGCTGACTCTTGCAAGAGGTTAAAGATTCGAGCTGCGGTCTTCGTAAGAAAAACAAAGTGCCTCGCAAACACAAATAAGGAGACGAGCGCTGTGAACGGGCTTCAGTGGCTCCAAGAGGGCTCACCAGGCACTGTGCGGGCTCGCACGTCTGAACATCTGCATGAATAAGGACGCACACAATCTGACGTTATCTGTGTTACGGTACAAACCCTCCGCTGCCGACAGTCCGGAGCTCCCACTGGGTCTCCACGACATCCAGAAAAGTGTGTGCTCTTAGTGACGGGGCCTGCATCGAACTGTATCTTTTCTTCTGAACATCACCTAAGTCTACCTAACCCAGGACACACCATTTACTTTGCCTATCTCCTCAGTCTGCTTCTTTTATTTTTCTCCAGCCATTTTTCTTAGAATAAATCACTTTCCTATGAAAAGACACCTCTCTCGTCTCTCCTGCAATATCCACAATTGTGGGTTTATCAGCTGGTTTCTTAGTACGCTGACTGCAAAGCTCTTCTGAACACCAAAGTGAAGGTTGGCCAAGCTAAGGGTAGGGCATATGCCACTGCATCAACACTGGGAAAGAAAAACAGGGACGCAGAACACGTCTGGGTTGCAAGAAAAGCTGTTTGCTCATCATTTTACTGGTTTAATTCTGTTTCACTTTTAACATATGACTTTAGTGACTGCCTGCCAACCAACGTCAGGCTTCTCAACCCAGGAATCATATCCCTAAGGGTCACCGGTTTTATTGAAAAGCTTTGTGGAAAATTTTAATGATAAAATAGCTATTTATGTGTAAATAAATAGAAAAATTCATCTGATTTTAAAGATATGACTCTGAAACTCCTAAACAACTTTATACTTGTAGTACATTTCAGCTACAGCTAAAAGAACACTAATTTTTTTTTTAAACAGACTATTTTTTTAAGCTTTTTTTTTTTTTTAATATGGACCATTTTCTAAGTCTCTATTGAATGTGTTACAATAATGCTTCTGTTTCACGTCTTGGTTTTCTGGCCACAAGGCCTGTGGGATCTTAGCTCTCGGACCAGGGGATTGAACTCATGCCTCCTGCATTGGAAGGTGAAGTCTTCACCCCTGGACTGCCAGGGAAGTCCCCCAAAGGATAGACTTTATTTTAAAAAACAGCTTTAGGTTTACTTAAATACGGAGCAGAAAGTTCTCCTATACTCCTTTCCCTTTCTCCCTCCCTGCCAAACCCTGGAACACACAGTTTCCCCTATTAATAATTGACATTTCCCCTGCTGTTAACCCTCGCGGTAGTGCGGTATTGCTTGTTACAAAACTGATGAACCAACAGCGATGCATCACTAACTAAGGCCCACAGTTTGCAGTCGGGTTCGCTCTTCTGTGTTGACCATTCTATGGCCCTGACGAACGTACGGCGTCCCGGATCCACCGTCACAGGAGCCTCCGTTTCCTTGCCCTGAACGCCCCTGTGCTCCACCGGTACACATCCCTTCCTCCCCCAAGATCGCGAACTTTGTGTCCTCTTCTCCTAAGGGCAATCTTCTGCAAAAGCAGGGGGAGCACTGATCGACGTGCAGTAAATTTAGAAGTCTCCATCTGTCATGCAGGCGCCCCGACAGTCCGACGTCTTCAGAGCCGTTTTCCACTTGGGCTCCCGGGCCTCACCCCCATGCTCGGCAGCCACACGCTCGGGCGCCTCGCGTGTGCCCAGGTGCAGACACTCTGCCCCGCTCATCTCTGTTCACGCTGTCTCTGAGACTCCTCGGACTCCTCCCATTCCTCACGATCACACGTCACGACGCCCGTCTCTGTCCCACAGGAGAGGGGAAAATCCCACACTGATCCACACGCTACTTGCTCCATGAATTCTCCAACTTAAAAAAATATCCGCCCTTCTCCGTGTTCCCACAGCACTGAGTACACCTCTTTCATTCTGGTGTAACTGTTTAAACAAATCTCTCCGCTGTTAGATTTCCAGTTTTTGGAGCAAAGGACAGTGTCTTATTATTCCGTTTCCCCTTTAGACCTTGTTTACTGAATGCTTGCCAACTCAATGATCGTATTTTATAGGGAAGGCCAGAACAAGTACTCATTTCTCTGTGGAAAATGGAAAAAGTGAAGATACTTTCTCAGCGGTTTAGTTTTGCTAAGACTGAAGCTCCCCAGAAAAAAATGTAGCCTTCGGTATCATAAATAAAATGCAGTTTAAGCTGTACCCAGTCCTCTCAACAATGCATACTCAGTTTTTCTCTTCTGATAATTGCAGGAGAAAGATTAGGGTCCTACAAACTTTTTTTTTTCCTACACAGAAAGGACAAAGTAAGAAAGAAAACTGCCTCTTCATCTCTGTGAAAACAAAGTGTCTGACACTTCCCTTCCTTCGCTCTCCCTGTCCTCTCAACCTGGGACACCTTGACCCAAACAATAGTATTCCACCGGCCACAGTTACCGGGAGGCACACTGGCTCCCTGGATGTTTTATTTTATTTTGACTTAAGAGATGGGTCCAGGGAGCCTGCTTCTAATTTTGTCTCTAGAAAACATAAGCTACTGTTTCTGCCAAGCTGTACGGCGAGTAGGTGTTTTTCATTACCTAGTGCAATTACCCACGGAAGAACACGTGAGCAAACCCCTTGCATGCGCAGCAGCCCTTCTGAGGGAGAAGGAACAGTGTCTTCACTTTCTAGCCGGGTGACAGGAGTGCACTGTGTTAGGCACATCCCTTAATTCCACAACCGTAGGTGTGTTTCAAGCAGATGGCAGTCCTGGGGCAGATGTGGTGGGGTAGGACAGACCATCAACCCTGGCTTTAAACTCTGCGATAGTTCATGAGCAGATTTTTTCACAATGTGTCAAAGTACAGTGTATTTCACACACAGAGACAGGGGATGCAAAGTAAAGCAACTTCTCTCACCCGAAAGGCACCACTGTTTGCGAGCACAGAAGTGGGTCAGAAAAGATTTTAAATGATAAGTCGAGCATGAGAACTATACAGTCTACCTGTCAGGTTTTATGCTGTCTCCTATGAAAAGTAAAGAAAAACTTCTAGAATATCCAGGGAAATGCTGCATCTCCTTAATAGTAATAATTGTTGTTCAGTTGCTAAGTCGTATCTGACTCTTTGAGATGCCATGGACCATGCACGCCAAACTCCCTGTCCCTCACTCTCTCCTGGAGTTTGCCCAAGTTCATGTCCATTGAATTGGTGATGCTATCCAACTATCTCTCTCGCCTTAATAGTTATATTAGCTGAAGCCTGGTGTGCTGCAGTCCATGGGGTCGCAATGAGTCGGACACAACTGAGCGACTGAACTGAGTATTAATAGAATCCTAAATTTTTGCTGGGTGTTGTGCCAAATATCATCTCATTTAATGCTCACAACGTCCTGTGAAGTAGGTATACTTGTAAATCTCTTTAAAGAAGAGGAAACCGAGGCACAGATATGGAAATAACTTGCCCAAGACCACCCAGTTACTAACAAGCAGAGCTGGATTATGAATGAACACAGATGGTCTAAAACCCCACAGCCTGTACCAGTTATTAAGGAGCAGAGCTGGGTTATCAACCCAGACAGTCTAAAACTCCAGAGCCTAGCCTGCACGTGTGACTTCCTAACTTAGTACTGATTATGAAAACAAATCTCTTCTTGGATCTTCTAGTTCTATATCAAATAGCAATTAATTTCAATGAACCCTCATTGAACACTTATGAAATGCCAGGTTCAAAGGGATGCCCTGTAAAGGGTGAGTAATTCTCCAGTAGAGGTTTCACTGGAGCAACTGGTTAAGCTGAGCAACAGGAGTGGGTGCAGGAAAGAGCCTTTCCTAGATGGTCTAAAACTTAGGAGCCTTGTTGGAAGTGACCTCAGAGAGACATTTGGTCACTGGTGGTTTTTTTTTTTTCAATCTCATTTGTTTCAATTCAGGGTCATGGTACTCTTAAATGCGATTCACTCAGCCACCCTCCTTATTGATCTACTCAAGTCACTTTGCAGTGACCTGTGAATTTCCTAAATCCTCTCCTGTTACAACAGCTGATTCTCTGAGAGAAAAATCATCTTGGAAACGTTAGAGTGGAAAGGGCCTTTCGGAGATCATCTAAGCTCCTCATCTGACAGATGAAAAAAAGCAGGCCAAGTGATTTGCTCTTNCTCTTAAATGTGATTCACTCAGCCACCCTCCTTATTGATCTACTCAAGTCACTTTGCAGTGACCGGTGAATTTCCTAAATCCTCTCCTGTTACAACAGCTGATACTCTGAGAGAAAAATCATCTTGGAAACGTTAGAGTGGAAAGGGCCTTTTGGAGATCATCTAAGCTCCTCATCTGACAGATGAAGAAAAGCAGGCCAAGTGATTTGCTCGTGAGTCCAGAGCTACAGGCTGAGCCCACGAGAATCCAGGTGTTCTGTCTTCTTCTNGGAGATCATCTAAGCTCCTCATCTGACAGATGAAAAAAAGCAGGCCAAGTGATTTGCTCTTGAGTCCAGAGCTACAGGCTGAGCCCACGAGAATCCAGGTGTTCTGTCTTCTTCTCTAGCATCCTCTGCACTGCACTGGGGAGTTGTTACTGTCTATAAACACGTTGAAAAGGGGACTTTTTAACCTACACCAGTATCAACAGATCTGAACATTTTAGTCTTGACTCCAACACAGGAATGACGTCAAATTCATGAAGGAAAAAAGTCCCATGCAAGAAGCCATGTGCTGGATGACAAATTAGAATTTTTTTAAAAAAATTGGGAGTAGAATTTGTTTCTAAGAAAAACAATAAACTCTGAATTCATCAAAAGGTTTAGGGAACAGTCTGATAAACTGAGCATCATACCAGTCTACGTTTTCATATCATAAATGGATGCATTTTACGTTTGTTTGTTGAAGGGGCTGCTGTTCTGGACGGTAACATCTGCAGGTGGAGAGCCAGGAGTGAGTCAGAGGCCCCGGGTTTGAATCCTGCCCTCCTGCTTGTCATTTTGTGATCTCTTTATACCTAATTATCCCTAGTCTGTATAAACAATCATACTGCAGACCTCACAGAGCTGCCGTTGAAGAATCATTAAATAATACATGTAAAGCATCCAGCATGGGGCCACTGAGTTCCCTATAAATATAATTACGGGTGGCGGAGGTAATTTTTGTCACCAGAGTACTAGAATCATGTAAAAGGTGGGCTGAAAGCTCCCCAGTGCTACCACTAGGGGACAGGAAGAGGAAGAAACAGCAGCAAAGTCCTATTGTTCAAACAGGACTACGCCTAAAACAGATGTCCTGTTTTAAAGGCCTCTGCAAAAGGAGAGTCCACAGCCTCTCCTGGTTACTCATTCCAATGCTTAATTGCTCTTCTGCAGCCAGGAAAGTCTACGTCTTATCTGGCATGTCCCCAGCTGTGTTACACATATGTTAGCGATGTTCCTTTCAGAATAATTAAAAACAAAAAAATTCTGGTGGGCAAATAAACTTAGGAAATGCCACATGAAGCCAGTTTAAATGGGTTTTGCCGCAGGACTTCTTAGAATTATATGCTAATAATTCATGAGAATATACAAAAGTCGGGGGGGGGGGGACATGGCCTACAATGTTCACAGAGTTTACTCTCTGATGGAATAGGGTTTGTGAAACGATGGTCTAAGCTATGTTGTTGGAGTTTATAATTTTGGAATTTCATTTTCTAAAGGGATGGTGTCTTCTGTATATTTGTCCTTTACCTCATGCACTTGAAAAGCATTAAGTTACTCCTTAGGTTTTCTTTGACTTTAGAGTGACTAAAGGCAAGGATTTATGTTGGTTGAAACAACAGCAAAACACAAGAGGGAACTTAAACCACACAGAAAGGAATCACAGTAAAGACGAATGCTCCTTTTACAGAGACTCTCCTAAAAGATTCTAGACAGGGAAAAAAAGTCCCATATAAAGGGCCAGGAAACCAAATGCCACTGACCTGTTCAAGAGCAGCACTGGAAGCTGGAAAATCAAAAGAGCTGTTTTGTTTTCAAATTTCAAAGAAAAAAAAAAGTTTCAACTTAGAATTTTATACTCAGCCAAACCGTCACTCCAGTGTAAGAGGAGAATAAAGACATTTTCAGAAATACAAAGCCTCAAAAAGAGTCACCTCTTTCCTAGAGTTCCACACCAGAACAAAAAGGAAACCAAAGATCCAGGAAGCAAGGGATGGAAACCCAGTGGAGAGGTGGAAGGAAGGCCCAGGAAGCCAGATCCTGAACAGAACCTGTTCCTAGACACAGAGGAAGGAAAGAGGGACAGGGGAGGGCAGAGGGATCCCCCGAGCAACCCAGTGCCTGATATCTGCAAATGCCCACTTTGAGGGAGAGTTTGAGGAATTAGTGACAGGTATGTAGAAAAAGAACAACATGTGAGCAAAGATAATAATAAAAATAAGCTCCAGAAAAACAAACAGCTATTCAGGGTCAGAGGCAGACCTGCAGCATGCTGTCTGGCTCAACCATAAGCAACACTTTCAAAGGTGAGCACAGATATCGGATTTCCCCTAAAATTGTGAATCGCTACACTATGAAGTTGGGAGGAAGGAGAAGTGTGTGTTTTGGGAAAGGGACCGTGGTGGCAAAGGGCTAAATAAATTCTTATCTATCACAGTAGGAAGTCAGTGGGTAATAATGGACACAATTTTAAGATAGCCATATAAGCATGTTATCTTAAGACACAGTAGTAAAAGCCAGGAGAAATGCTTTCAAAAGTTAAAAATCGTTGCCTCTGAGGAGTAGGGACTGCGTATAGACTAAAGAAGACTGCGATTCTTCATGAAAAGCTTTGTACGATCTGACTTCTAAAACTGTGTGCAAATTTTACTTTGATAAAGGTAAAAATTAAGCATCTTTAAGTTACAACATTTTCCCATGATTTCACCTAAGAAGAAAGAAATAAGGAATTATCATATAATAACCTGGAAAAGTAGAGAAAATTTTGATGTAGTTTCAAGTAAAATAAAGGAAAATCAGAAGCTATTTTTAATACTTGACCAACAGATGACAGTCCACAGATGACTGTGACTCAAGCATTTCAAAGATAGATTCTATCAATTCATTTCTTTTCCATCACTGGTATCAAGGAAGAAAAAGAGCCTGGGACTCGCTAGCAGAAGTATAGCTTACTGCTGCTGTTGGTTGCTGTTCAGCCACTAAGTCGTGTCTGCCTCTCCTGCGACCCCATGGACTGTGGCCCACCGGGATCTCTGCCCATGGGATTCCCCAGGCAAACATACCGCAGTGGGTTGGCATTTCCTCCCCCAGGGATCTTCCTGATCCAGGGGTTGAAGTCACGTCTCCTGCACCGACAGGCGGGTTCTTTACCACTAAGCCACCAGGGAAGACCCACAGTTTAACAGTAGCTAGTAATTTTTAGGCACTCATTCCATGACAGGCACTGACCCATTACATATGTAATTTATAATTTGTTAATATATGTGTAACTTAGAAATGTACATACAGTAACATAACTATTTTTAATACAACTTACTAGTGTTTAAAAGGATTAAAAAATAGATTCCCCAGGGTGTCATTTGTTTTTTTAAGAAAAGATATTTTCATTGTGTAGACACTACAAACCAAATTCAATGCTTCTGCGGTTGACGTCTTGGTGATAATCCCAGGGACAGCCTTGGCTTTCAAAAGGTTGAAAGCATTCTCATATGTATCTTTTCTTTATATGCACATGTCTTTATAATAAGCCAGGAAGTCTCACAGCAAATTTCCAAATTCAGACCAACAAAGGGCTTTAGAAAATATTCATTTATACTTTTACAAACTTCATCTTCTCTTGCATGGGCCACATCTTGTTTAGACAGCTTGTTTAATGCAGTCCTGAGATATGAGGTGACAGGAAAGAGGACAGAACCATGCTCTCATCCAGACTGATCGTTTCTTCTGCCACCTTAGCTGGAGAGTCAAGCCCTCTTTCTCATCATGGTCAAACTAGTTCAAGGTTGGCTCTTCTGATAAAAGCAGAAGAGAAAACATGTCTTCTGTTGGTCAAGTATTAGGAAAACATGTTTCTAAAGGGAGACTCACTAAAATCTAGTTAGGATCGAATCTGTTGAACTGTAGTTCCTTTGGCTGAGTTGAAAATCTGGTCTTGCCTAGCACACACCAGCAGCCAGCGAAGAATGGTGTTTAGGCCAGAAACAGCGAACTGGCATGCTCCCCGCTGGTCAGCTCCTTCTGTGCAGCTTGGTCTGGGTTTTGCAGTGACGGGGGAATGCAAATGGGAGAGAGGGGGCTGAGTGGGAAGGAGAAACAATGGAAGGAACGCGCTAGACGGGTGTAACTACATAAAGGAGGAGCCACAAAAGCACAAAGACCCCCAAAGCACTGCTTCTCCTGACTGTCCACCTGTCAACCGTCGCAAAGGACCCCCTGCAACCAGGGAGAGAGAGAGTGGGCAGGTGTTTTTAAAGAACGCTTCACTACCGAAGCGTCTCTGAAGGCCTGGGATTATCCTAGAGGGGAAAGCTGGCCTTACTCAGAGCTGTTTAGTCTGGCAAAGTGAGTGACACACTACGCTTCTGTTTACCCTTTTGTTTTCAATTTGCTGTGCCAAACACTCTTAATGAGAAGACAATGGTCTTAAGCTAAACAAACTCTGAGGACAAAAGTGTCAAAACAGATGTAGCCAGATCACCAGTGGTTATGGAGTGAAACACAGGTTTTCATTAGCTATACTATATATACATACACAGAGAGAGATTTTATATATATATATATAAAATCTTAAAACTTATTGCCACATCATATTAAAATATTCAATGTAAGCATTTTCATTTTAACTCTTCCTCCTGAGCCATTATAGCATGGTGAAAAAATGTTCTACATGAAAGCATTTGATACAATTCAACACTCATTCATGAGTTGAAAAAACTTTTTCACTAGGAAGGGCAGGAAACTTCATTATGATAAAGAATAGCTATTAAAAAAAAAGACAAAACCCCTAAAGTAGCCATCATACTTGATAGTGAAATACTTAAGTTTTCCTTCTAAGATCAGGAATGAGATAAGGATACTAGTTTATCATTGTTTCTATTAAACACTGGAGATCCTATCCAATCCAACAACAACAACAAGAAAGACAGAATTAGAAAAGTACAAATACAACTAACACTACTCACAAATGATATGATTGTATTACACACACACACACACACACACACCAAAACCATTATAGTTAACAGGAGAATTTAGCAAAGTTGCCAACTATAAGGTTGATATTCAAAAGTCAGCTGTATGTCAGAAAATGACATTTTAAAATGATTTTTTACAATCACATCAAAACCATCAAGTACCTATGGAAAAAAATCTATTAGAGTAAGAGTAAGATCTCTACACTGAAAACTCAAAAATACTATTGAAAAAAGATCTAAAGGTCTGAATGAAGGGGTATGTCATGTTCATGCACTGGAAGGCTCAGTATTATAAAACTGTCAATTCTCCCCACATTTATCTATAGATTTGGAACAATTCCAATCAAAATCTTAGCTTTTTTTTTTTTTTTTGGTGTGGAAAATGACATGCTGAGCCTAAAAAGTTACATGAACATTTAAGGGGCTAAGACCAGACGAGGCAATCTTGAAGAGAAGAAAATGCTGGCGGACTTACACTACCAGATATCAGAACCAATGACAGTGCTACAGATACTGGCTGGTGCAAAGACAGAAAGAGAGACCAGCGTGATAGAAGAGCAAGCCTAGAATCTGTGCCACATGCACACGGTCACCTCGTGTATGAAAAACGCCAGTGCAGCGCAGTGGGGAAAGATAGTCTTTTCAATCAATAGAGTAGGTCACACATTGGACATCCACATAGAGAAGAAAAAGGTTCGACCCCTATCCTACATCATCCACAAAAAATCAACTTCATGTGAACTGTAGGTCTTAATCTATAGGTTCTTAAAGCAGTGTAAACAAGGCAGGTAAAAATTCAAAGGGTGCACATTTCATCCTAGAGTGCGTATTAGAAGACATGCTTTTGCCTTAGATACGTTTGGTCTATTCTGTTATATAGAGAGCCTGTGCTCTTTAATAAGGCAGGAAATCTTTCTCTAAAGCCTGACGCCGACATCAAGAGTCCTTTGTTTAGAAGATTAATGTGCTTCAGAAGGTTGAGTTGTCTTTTGGAGACATTCTTTTTAAGTGAAACATCAGTAGGTTAAATTCAAGCTACCAATTTTATGCTAATAATTTAATGTCCTCTTTATATCAATAACCTATTTTATAACCTTGCTTCTTATACAAGTCATCATATATTTCATGATGGTGTTTCTCTTCCCAAAACTTTTCCTTGATTTACTTTTATTTGGCAAGTTTTCTTAGTATCTTAATCTCAGTTCATCCTCAATTAGTAATACAAAGCCAGTTCAGTTCAGTCGCTCAGTCGTGTCCAACTCTTTGTGACCCCATGAACCGCAGCACGCCAGGCCTCCCTGTCCATCACCAACTCCTAGAGTCCACCCAAACTCAGGTCCATTGAGTTGGTGATGCCATCCAACCATCTCATCCTCTGTCGTCCCCTTCTCCTCCTGCCCTCAATCTTTCCCAGAATCAGGGTCTTTTCAAATGAGTCAGCTCTTCGAAATTAAGATACCCAATGGCCTAAAACTACGTGCAAGGTATTCTTCAGTTCTCACAAGAAATGCAATATAATGTAGTTTCTGACCTTAAGACATTACCAAGGTGAAAGACGTTTGATAAAAGACAGTAGAGAGACAGTAAGTGCTTTAGAAACAGAGGAGAAAGAGACTCACATGTTCTGAAATAATCAGGGCTTTCTTCACTGTTGAGATATGTTTGAATTGTAAAGGCCAGTGGAATGACTAGGATTGGATTGTTCTTGATAAAGATAATCCAAGGAAAAGAGACTCATCTCCAACATCTAGCATGGCCCTTGTAATACCTGAATTTATTTAAGCAATAATACCAAAATTAATATAACATCAAAAAGGATTAGATTTCATACAGAAGCAACACTTGCAAACTGGACTGGTTTCTCTTGGGTCAATTGTTTGTACTTTGTAACTGGCTAGAGGTGTGGCTGTATCAACAGTAAAGAGATTCCTTGTAAACGGTAGAGATTTCTATGGAAACTTGGCCATAATTATGTCAAACTTACACACACATTTGGGTCTTATTAGCGACATAGTTTAATCAACTAAGCAAAGTTGCGCAGTCTGCATAATAGGTTTTTTAAAACTAAAAGGCAAGAGTTTCAGGTAAAGGGGAAGACAACAGTGAGAGTCCCTTGGACTGCACGGAGGTCCAGCCAGTCCATCCTGAAGGAGACCAGCCCTGGGGTTTCTTTGGAAGGAATGATGCTAAAGCTGAAGCTCCAGTACTTTGGCCACCTCATGTAAAGAGCTGACTCACTGGAAAAGACTCTGATGCTGGGAGGATTGGGGGCAGGAGGAGAAGGGGACGACAGAGGATGAGATGGCTGGATGGCATCACTGACTCGATGGACGTGAGTCTGAGTGAACTCCGAGAGTTGGTGATGGACAGGGAGGCCTGGCGAGCTGGGATTCATGGGGTCACAGAGTCAGACACGACTGAGCGACTGAACTGAACTGACTGAACTGAAGGTAATATCCAATTATCTTATATTAAAAATATTTAATTGCTAATGCAAAGCAAAAGAGTAAGAAGAATGAATATCTAAGTTTCTGTAAAAGAAGTAAGGGGGCCATTGTGTTCACATGACTGGAACATGTGAAGGATGTCAGAACTTCTGTTCCCAGGTTCTGCCATTGGCTCTCTGCCAAAACTAGAAATTGAACCTTGGTTTTTCTTCTAGAACTATGATTAATAATGGGTATCTAGAGCAACTTCACT
>SJYW01013781.1:928586-949803 GCA_006410735.1 Raphicerus campestris
AATCTTAAAACTTATTGCCACATCATATTAAAATATTCAATGTAAGCATTTTCATTTTAACTCTTCCTCCTGAGCCATTATAGCATGGTGAAAAAATGTTCTACATGAAAGCATTTGATACAATTCAACACTCATTCATGAGTTGAAAAAACTTTTTCACTAGGAAGGGCAGGAAACTTCATTATGATAAAGAATAGCTATTAAAAAAAAAGACAAAACCCCTAAAGTAGCCATCATACTTGATAGTGAAATACTTAAGTTTTCCTTCTAAGATCAGGAATGAGATAAGGATACTAGTTTATCATTGTTTCTATTAAACACTGGAGATCCTATCCAATCCAACAACAACAACAAGAAAGACAGAATTAGAAAAGTACAAATACAACTAACACTACTCACAAATGATATGATTGTATTACACACACACACACACACACACACACACACACACACACACACCCCAAAACCATTATAGTTAACAGGAGAATTTAGCAAAGTTGCCAACTATAAGGTTGATATTCAAAAGTCAGCTGTATGTCAGAAAATGACATTTTAAAATGATTTTTTACAATCACATCAAAACCATCAAGTACTTATGGAAAAAAATCTATTAGAGTAAGAGTAAGATCTCTACACTGAAAACTCAAAAATACTATTGAAAAAAGATCTAAAGGTCTGAATGAAGGGGTATGTCATGTTCATGCACTGGAAGGCTCAGTATTATAAAACTGTCAATTCTCCCCACATTTATCTATAGATTTGGAACAATTCCAATCAAAATCTTAGCTTTTTTTTTTTTTTTTGGTGTGGAAAATGACATGCTGAGCCTAAAAAGTTACATGAACATTTAAGGGGCTAAGACCAGACGAGGCAATCTTGAAGAGAAGAAAATGCTGGCGGACTTACACTACCAGATATCAGAACCAATGACAGTGCTACAGATACTGGCTGGTGCAAAGACAGAAAGAGAGACCAGCGTGATAGAAGAGCAAGCCTAGAATCTGTGCCACATGCACACGGTCACCTCGTGTATGAAAAACGCCAGTGCAGCGCAGTGGGGAAAGATAGTCTTTTCAATCAATAGAGTAGGTCACACATTGGACATCCACATAGAGAAGAAAAAGGTTTGACCCCTATCCTACATCATCCACAAAAAATCAACTTCATGTGAACTGTAGGTCTTAATCTATAGGTTCTTAAAGCAGTGTAAACAAGGCAGGTAAAAATTCAAAGGGTGCACATTTCATCCTAGAGTGCGTATTAGAAGACATGCTTTTGCCTTAGATACGTTTGGTCTATTCTGTTATATAGAGAGCCTGTGCTCTTTAATAAGGCAGGAAATCTTTCTCTAAAGCCTGACGCCGACATCAAGAGTCCTTTGTTTAGAAGATTAATGTGCTTCAGAAGGTTGAGTTGTCTTTTGGAGACATTCTTTTTAAGTGAAACATATCAGTAGGTTAAATTCAAGCTACCAATTTTATGCTAATAATTTAATGTCCTCTTTATATCAATAACCTATTTTATAACCTTGCTTCTTATACAAGTCATCATATATTTCACGATGGTGTTTCTCTTCCCAAAACTTTTCCTTGATTTACTTTTCTTTGGCAACTTTTCTTAGTATCTTAATCTCAGTTCATCCTCAATCAGTAATACAAAGCCAGTTCAGTTCAGTCGCTCAGTCGTGTCCAACTCTTTGTGACCCCATGAACCGCAGCACGCCAGGCCTCCCTGTCCATCACCAACTCCTAGAGTCCACCCAAACTCAGGTCCATTGAGTTGGTGATGCCATCCAACCATCTCATCCTCTGTCGTCCCCTTCTCCTCCTGCCCTCAATCTTTCCCAGCATCAGGGTCTTTTCAAATGAGTCAGCTCTTCGAAATTAAGATACCCAATGGCCTAAAACTACGTGCAAGGTATTCTTCAGTTCTCACAAGAAATGCAATATAATGTAGTTTCTGACCTTAAGACATTACCAAGGTGAAAGACGTTTGATAAAAGACAGTAGAGAGACAGTAAGTGCTTTAGAAACAGAGGAGAAAGAGACTCACATGTTCTGAAATAATCAGGGCTTTCTTCACTGTTGAGATATGTTTGAATTGTAAAGGCCAGTGGAATGACTAGGATTGGATTGTTCTTGATAAAGATAATCCAAGGAAAAGAGACTCATCTCCAACATCTAGCATGGCCCTTGTAATACCTGAATTTATTTAAGCAATAATACCAAAATTAATATAACATCAAAAAGGATTAGATTTCATACAGAAGCAACACTTGCAAACTGGACTGGTTTCTCTTGGGTCAATTGTTTGTACTTTGTAACTGGCTAGAGGTGTGGCTGTATCAACAGTAAAGAGATTCCTTGTAAACGGTAGAGATTTCTATGGAAACTTGGCCATAATTATGTCAAACTTACACACACATTTGGGTCTTATTAGCGACATAGTTTAATCAACTAAGCAAAGTTGCGCAGTCTGCATAATAGGTTTTTTAAAACTAAAAGGCAAGAGTTTCAGGTAAAGGGGAAGACAACAGTGAGAGTCCCTTGGACTGCACGGAGGTCCAGCCAGTCCATCCTGAAGGAGACCAGCCCTGGGGTTTCTTTGGAAGGAATGATGCTAAAGCTGAAACTCCAGTACTTTGGCCACCTCATGTAAAGAGCTGAATCACTGGAAAAGACTCTGATGCTGGGAGGATTGGGGGCAGGAGGAGAAGGGGACGACAGAGGATGAGATGGCTGGCTGGCATCACTGACTCGATGGACGTGAGTCTGAGTGAACTCCGAGAGTTGGTGATGGACAGGGAGGCCTGGCGTGCTGCGGTTCATGGGGTCACAAAGAATTGGACACGACTGAGCGACTGAACTGAACTGACTGAACTGAAGGTAATATCCAATTATCTTATATTAAAAATATTTAATTGCTAATGCAAAGCAAAAGAGTAAGAAGAATGAATATCTAAGTTTCTGTAAAAGAAGTAAGGGGGCCATTGTGTTCACATGACTGGAACATGTGAAGGATGTCAGAACTTCTGTTCCCAGGTTCTGCCATTGGCTCTCTGCCAAAACTAGAAATTGAACCTTGGTTTTTCTTCTAGAACTATGATTAATAATGGGTATCTAGAGCAACTTCACTTTCCCTTTTCATTTTCACGCACTGGAGAAGGAAATGGCAACCCACTCCAGTGTTCTTGCCTGGAGAATCCCAGGGATGGGGGAGCCTGGTGGGCTGCTGTCTATGGGGTTGCACAGAGTCGGACACGACTGAGGCGACTTAGCAGAGGCAGCAGCATCAGATAATACCTAGATATCCTGAAAAAAATGTTAAGGAAAAGATTGGAGGAGACTTAAGAAGTCAGTCTGATTTAAGTAACTGAAAATAGAAAACTTTTGGTAGTATGGATAATGGAAACTGTTTTATCCCAGAGTGGTAACTTCTATTTTAAAAGTGACAAGACAGAATTAACATCTGCTGGACGCTGATGACACAGCAGGCACGGCTGTAAGGGCTTTAATGTGGGATATTAGTTACTAAGCCAAGTAAGGTACTTTTTTGCTACAGGGCTCCTGAAGTTCAGGCGAACACTGGAAGTATCAGGAGGCAGACAGACGTGCCAAAGAAGCCAGGCATTTGGATGATTTAAAAACCTGTCACATTCAAATTAATATTCAAGTGATATGCAACTAATGATATTCAAACCAACGGAGGGCCATGGTGCACATAACTCTTAGTAATAGTTAATCCACAGTATCTTTATACTTGGTTTTTAGCATATATATCACATGGTTTGCTTACAACAGCATCAATTTTAGAATGTTATTCAGTGCACACTAAATTTTCACTTTTACACACTAAACAGATTTCAGTGTCTGACCTCAGAAAAGGACTGTGGAAGAGCAGCGTGTTCTTAATAAGTCAACAAGAACTTATTAGACACCTATTATGTGTTAGATACTGGTGGAATAAAAGGGAAAATAAACTTGGATCTTATCCTCAGTGACTATATAACTTGGCTTATCAGGCAGTCTCAAATTAAGGGTTAAACACTATGATATAGACCAAAAATGCTAGCGGGTTTTTATTCTTTCATTGAACAAGCGTCATTGAGCCCTGCTATTCACCGAGCATATTCCAGGTAGCTGGGATGTGTCAGTGGATGAACAAACAGACAAAGATCCCTGACTTCATGGGGTTAATGTGCTAGTGGGATAAAACAGACAATAAACAATAAATACGGAGAGTAAGTTAATTATATGGGAGGCTAGAGGATGAGGAATGCTTTAGACATGAGAAAATGTAGAGCAAGGGGAGGGGGAGGCCCATGGGGAGGACAGATAATTCAACAGAGGGTCAAAGCAATCCTCACTTGAAGGTGAAAGCTGAGCAGAGATTAGGAGGCGCTGAGAGTCAGCCAAGGTGTCAAAGGAAGAGAATTCCAGGAAGATGCAAGAGCTGGAGCGAAAGCACTAAGGCAGGAGCAGTGTGGACTGTAGGAGGAACAGCGAAGAG
This sequence comes from Raphicerus campestris, assembly GCA_006410735.1. NCBI lineage: Eukaryota > Metazoa > Chordata > Mammalia > Artiodactyla > Bovidae > Raphicerus > Raphicerus campestris. The sequence continues at coordinate 933,096 of SJYW01013781.1, forward strand.
GCGAATGTGGCTGCAGAGAGGGGGCGAAGGGCAGACGGGGGCAAGAGGGGGTTGACATGGTGAGGGAGGGGTACGGGGCTTACGTTTGGCAGAAGGGAGAGTCACTGCGCGGTGTCGCGCACAAGCANTCTCTTATACACATCTGGCGAATGTGGCTGCAGAGAGGGGGCGAAGGGCAGACGGGGGCAAGAGGGGGTTGACATGGTGAGGGAGGGGTACGGGGCTTACGTTTGGCAGAAGGGAGAGTCACTGCGCGGTGTCGCGCACAAGCACAGACCTGACTTGCACTTTCAGCGATCCCTCTGGGTTGAGACTAGGCGGCTGGGGGCTAGACTCAGGTAAGCCTCTCAGGGGACTGAGATGGTCCTCAGGGGCAGCGGAGGGGAGAGAAGACACACAGTCCTTTCATGGGAAAGGGAGAGCGATTAATGGCAACGTGTCCAGAGAGTGTTTCATGGAGGAGACGTCACCTGAACCTGACCTTGAAGGACAGAGAGGACTGGCAAAGGTGGAAGAATCAGGAGAGCTATTCCAGGACACGGGAGTCTTGGAGGCAAAAGTGAGTGTGGCTTGCTCTCGGGACAATGACATTGGTCCAGTTAGAGCAAGGCAGGCCAGTCTCTCGGACTGGGGGGAGATAAGGTACATAAAGGACTTCCTTGGTGGCTCGGACGGTAAAGCATCTGTCTACAATGCGGGAGACCCGGGTTTGATCCCTGGGTCGGGAAGATCCCCTGGGGAAGGAAATGGCAACCCACTCCAGTACTACTGCCTGGAAAATCCCATGGACAGAGGAGCCTGGTGGGCTACAGTCCATGGGGTCACAAAGAGTCGGACACGACTGAGCGAGTTCACTTTCCCTTTCAAGCTACATTGGGTAGAAACAGATCACAAAGAGCTCTGAAAGCCGGTGCTCCTGCTGGTGCCTCGTAGTCACTATACTGCAGATGCTCAAAATGCACTAGAAGATGGGCAATAAAGACAGGCTTTTGGGACCACTTATCTGGCAGACTGGACTGGCTGGCTGACAGTTTCTCATTTAGAAGGTCAGCTATAAGGCTGTACAGAAATCCTGGCATGAGGTAATGAGGGATAATTCTCCTGTAGGTAACTGACAGTTGCTGTTTTGAATCTACTTTATAATGTAAACCATTTGCCACTTGTGGGAACCTCAGTCTTGTGTTGGCAATCCCTTTCTCAACGAAAAACTGCGTGGGCCTAAAAACGTGTGTGCTCAGGCAGGTCTTGAGTCCCATGTTATAAGAGCTGAAGAGCGGTTGCTATCAAACACATGTGCAATGCCCGTGTCTCTAAACTAGTCACAGGCATAAAACTGTCTACAAAAAAAAAAGAGTTATCTGGTAGAGGTTTATAGAAACTTAGTCCTATTCAAATGAGTCTGATTCATTTTCTATCACATATTTTCACAAATAACACTAGTAGGTGGACATAAGGTATTTTCTGGACAGCTTTCTNAGTTATCTGGTAGAGGTTTATAGAAACTTAGTCCTATTCAAATGAGTCTGATTCATTTTCTATCACATATATTCACAAATAACACTAGTAGGTGGACATAAGGTATTTTCTGGACAGCTTTCTAAAGCCTAATATAAGGGTGTTCAAAGGAAGCTAAAGTAACAGAAACTTTGTGTCTGTTCCATTGATCTAATATAACTAAGAAATTTGCTTTGGTCAGATTTCCTCTGACACAAAGAATACGTACCTTACAAAGAGCTATGATCATTTCAGAATCTCCTCCAGCTTATCTTATTCAAGTTATAAGTGAGAATGCTGATAAAGGTAATAATCCATGACAATCTCTATCAGAGGTATAAAAATTGTTTTTCCTTTAACGACCCACGTTTTACACTGCCATTTGTATGGATTTATATTGCAGTTTATATGGATAGTTGCTGGCAGGCTTGCCCGGGGGCTTAATGGTAAACATTCTATCTGCAATGCACAGGAAACACAGGTTCGATCCCTGGGTCGGGAAGATCCCCTGCAGGAGGAAATGGCAACCCACTCCAGTATTTTCGCCTGGAAAATCCTAAGGACAGAGCAGCCTGGTGGGCTACAGTCCATGAAGTCACAGAGCTGGATACGACTGAACGACTAAGCAGGAGCAGGAGCTTTGAAGACAAGTCGTGTTCCTTAGGCTTTGTTGGGAAAAATAAAAAAATTTTTAAGGTGCTATGTTTTCTTGTAAGAGCTTAATATAAATGACATATATTTGGGGTGTTTCCTATAATTCATAATTTGGGGGGAATGTACAAGAGAAATGACAGTTTTCGGAGACATAATAAGGAGATTCCCAGAGTCTAGAAATCTGCCAAATCTACTACATCCTAGTGATCAGAAAACAAATTTGAACAGTTAAATCAGAAATAAATGGTAAAACCAGAGCCATACTATTAAAGAAAGGGCTTCACTGGTGGCTCAGATGGTAAAGAATCTGCCTGCAATGCAGGAGACCTAGGTTCGATCCCTGGCTCAGGAAGATCCCTGGAGAAGGGAACGGCAACCCACTCCAATATTCTTGCCTGGAAAATCCCATGGACAGAGAAGCCTGGTGGGCTACAATCCATGTTGTCACACTGAGTCGGACACGACTGACTGACTTTCACTCACTCATACTAAGGAAAACATTATTATGGACAACAGTAAAATTCTAGAAAAACTCCCTGAACTGTTATTACTTGTGAGATCATGAAATCTGGAGCTGTCAATGACCTAAAGCTTCGTCATATAGAGAACATTGTAACCGAAGACAATGCTTCAACGTCCCTGAGAAGAAGACATGCAACCATTGCTCTCATTTAGGCACAGAGAATGACTGAACTTGTGGAAATTCAATCTCNTAATTAAGAAGAAAAGTACTGGGTTATTCTTTTGAAAGGGATTTGAGATACACAAAAGTTACACCCAGGGCAAATTCAAGGTATAAAAATAAAGAGGTTAGCGCAGAAGGAAAATGAACCCAAACCCACAACAATCCCTTACCACAGACACACTCTCTTCAGTTACTCTAAGGCGTGTGTTGCATCGCATTCTGGACATATTCTTTTCAAACGGACAAACTGTCAAATTTTGACACAAGAATTATTTTACAGTATAGGTTGGACATTCTGCCCTGATGCAGGTTAAATTAGTAACTGGAGAAACACAGCAATACCTTTTATGGCTTGTAGAAAAACAGAATAACAGGATTTTATGTAATATAATAAGACTAAACTCCTGTTTAAGAGACTCAGATGACAGAAATATACACTGAATCCAAATGTCACAATAAAATGAAATGTCACTTCAGGAAATTTTTTTAACTTTTAAAAAAGCTCAATGTTTAAAAAATTCTGTGATTATGTTCAAACTTCAGACTTTCAGAGAAATTAAAACATCAAAATGTACAGCCATCCATTTCAACAATTAATCAACTTAATTTTAACACTTTAGCATTTATATTGTAAAATGTGAATCAGACTAGCTAACACAATGAATTTTTACATAGCATCTACAAGAAGGGGGAAAAAAAGAAGAAATAATTATGATATAGCACAAAACAGAAGGAGCTGTGCTAATACGCTCCAGTAGAAGGAGCTATAGAAATAAAAAAACTTATATTTTGCAAAGGCCAAGAAAGAAATGCTGAGAATGAGGTATCTAATTGAATCTTTCACATCCGAGTAAAAGTGATAATCATTTACCTAGCATGCAATAGTAAAATGAGATGCTTAGAATAGGCCTTCTCCAAGGTCTCCACACTATTCTACAAAGCATTAGGCACTCTGCTTTGCACCCTGAGAAATATAAAGAATAAAACTTGGCCCTATACCCTGGATGCTTACAATTCTTCGACAGAGATAAAATGTCCACCACAAGTATCTAGATTTCAAAGTAGAGCAAAAACATGTTGAGAGTACTTTAAAATTAATACATGCTGCTATGAGAGATACAAAACACCCAAGACCAAAAGAAGGATAGACATTCTAAGAAGACTTAGGTATTTGGGGAAAACATACGTCAATCCAGAAAATGTTATGTAGCCCAAAAAGTTCCTTCAGGGTCTTCCTAAGATTGCACAGAAAAACCTGAACAAGTCTTTTGGCCAACCCTATGAAAACAAGTAGAATTTCTTTGGATGTAAATATACCTTGAATACTTCAATTCAGGACATAGGAGTCAAGCACAGAAATAAAATCTGGATTTAGTTGTTTGTTCTTTAAAAAAAAAAAAAAAGCTCTGAGTATGCTTTAAGTGAACGCAAGAGCAGCAAGTTAAGCATCAAAATACATCAGAGTACAGAACAGACATCACTTGGAAGACAAACCACAAGGTCAAGTTCACCCTTCCGTGATGCCCAGAGCATACCGATAGCCAAATCTGGAGCTGGTTTTACCTTGTGAGGTACTTGCAGACACGGTGACAGCGAAGGGCTCACTCTCTGGGTCAATGAGAGGATCTCCCAGGGTTTCACCCATCACAGCATGGAACAGGGACTTGCTGTGACTCCCACCGATATTTGGTCTATTTCTTGCAAAAGGCCAGTTCCGTTCAAAGAAAAAGATGTGTGGCAGTAAAACTTGGGAACGCACCAATGAGCCAAGACATCCGTTTCCAAATGTTTGGGGGAGGTGGGAATAAACCCACAGAGGACCAGGCCTGGATGGACTGGCTGGCATCCTCCTGTTAGAGACCAGCTGTAACAAACTGTTGTGTCANAATGAGCCAAGACATCCGTTTCCAAATGTTTGGGGGAGGTGGGAATAAACCCACAGAGGACCAGGCCTGGATGGACTGGCTGGCATCCTCCTGTTAGAGACCAGCTGTAACAAACTGTTGTGTCATAACGCTGCTCACGGCTTTGGCAAGACCTGGTACATTACAAGGAAAACATTGCCACACCGTCTCGCCGGTGACCCGCGTGTCTTGTGAGAGGCGGGGGCAGGACAGTGCTTAGAACTCTGAGAGTAGACACAGTTCAATATTCAGTTGATTCTAAAATGGAAAACTTTACATCTCTGGGTTATGAAATACTAGCTAAACTTATTTGGATAATTTTTTTTTTCTGTCTGCCCATCCTTGGTTGAATCTCTAGTCATATCATCTGATATCTGAAGAAAATGTCTGAATTCAAGTATGTGCTTATAAAATCTGCGATCAGCTACTGGAACGTTCTGTCCTTAGGTATTTACTCTCTTACTTTGTGAAATCTGTAAAAAAATGACACAGCGATCCAGATTCTCTAAGACTGAAGCATTAACAGACTGGAGACAGGGCCTGAGACAGCTCAGATTGCATATATCAGGGTCTGCTACTCAGAAACTCAATTATCAAGCTTACCTATCCATAGCATATACATCAGCTGACGTGTGAACGTTGGTTAACGTTGGAAGGGTAGATTCCATATCATCATGAAAAAAGTAGAGTTCTCCCTGAGAGGAATAACGCATTACCAGAAAGGGGAAAAAAAAAAAAAAGGCTGACACTGATAGGTTGGAGAGGAATTGTGGTCAGTTTTGTAATCAGGAAAAAGCTGGCTTCTTGCTCAAGGCCTTTGACCTTTTTGGCAAAGAGAAACGCTAGCTGTGCCAAATTTCAATGTGGGAGCAGGCCTCCTCCTATCACACAAGTGGCCTCCTGGAATTGCAGTGACTTGTGGATTTAAAAAGATGCCTCCACTTGGGGCAGTATATCAGGTGGTAATAAATCTCTGAATACGCTGATCCCAATATTCCCCCAGCAGAATACATATATATCTGGTTCGTCTGCATTGAGTAACTCGTCATCCTACAAGGGACTAGCAAAAGCTCCCTTGTCAGTTGTGGAGCAATAGCTTGGTGGGACGAAGACTTAACTGGGTCTCCACAGCACAGAATACAGTGGAGAGTTGGGCAATTCCATCGTGTATAAACTTCTAAACACCAAAACTTTATTAAGGTGCTTGAGCTGAAAGGACTTTCCCGGCAGAGTCCAAATAACTGAGGGACGCACAGCTGAGCAGAGCTAGTTTCTCTGTTTGTTGCTGTTGCCGTTCAGCTGCGAAGCCGTGTGTGACTCTGTGTGACCCCAGGGACTGCAGCACGCCAGGCTTCCCCATCCTTCACTATCTCCTGGAGCCTGCTCAAACTCATGTCCATTGAGTTGATGACGCCATCCAATCATCTCAACCTCTGTCACCCCCCTTCTCCTCCTGTCCTCAGTCTTTTCCAGCATCAGGGTCTTTCCTCAATATACAAGTTTCTTCTTTCTTCTCAGTGGGCAACTTTGCACAATGACACAACATTTAAAGGTGTGATTAATCCAAGATTCTTGCTTGAAGTTACGATAGATAAAAATAAGTCAAGAACACTTTCCTTTTTGTTAATAAAACTGAACAAAAATTTAAGCCCCATTCGGCCTACAGATAGGGCTTCCCAGGTGGTGTGAAGGGGTAAAGAACTCGCCTGCCAATGCAGGAGATGTAACAGACATGGGTTTGATTCCCGGTTTGGGAAGATCCGCTGGATGAGGGCATGACAACCTACTGCAGTATTCTTGCCTGGAGAATCCCATGGACACAGGAGCTGGCAGGTTTCAGCCCAGAGTTGCAAAGAGTCAGATACAACTGAAGCAACTTAGCACCCACGCACTGCCTAGAGACACTCAATGTTCCAAAATGTGCCTGAGTCTGAAAGGCAAATTTTGGCTTTATTCCTGCTGTGTGTGTGTGTGTTAGTCACTCAGCTGTATCCAACTCTTAGACCCCATGGGCTGTAGCCCTCTGGGCTCTTTTTTGTTCCTGGGATTCTTCAGGCAAGAATTCTAGAGTGGGTTGCCATTCCCTTCTCCAGGAGATCTTCCCAACCCAGGTATCAGACCTGGGTCTCCTGCATTGCAGGCAGACTCTTGACCGTCTGAGTGACCAGGGAAGCTCCTTATTCCTGTTAAGTGGCAGTATCTCACCCAGTTCCCTATTATCACTTCATTCTTGCCTTCTGATTGCACNTGCATTGAGTAACTCGTCATCCTACAAGGGACTAGCAAAAGCTCCCTTGTCAGTTGTGGAGCAATAGCTTGGTGGGACGAAGACTTAACTGGGTCTCCACAGCACAGAATACAGTGGAGAGTTGGGCAATTCCATCGTGTATAAACTTCTAAACACCAAAACTTTATTAAGGTGCTTGAGCTGAAAGGACTTTCCCGGCAGAGTCCAAATAACTGAGGGACGCACAGCTGAGCAGAGCTAGTTTCTCTGTTTGTTGCTGTTGCCGTTCAGCTGCGAAGCCGTGTGTGACTCTGTGTGACCCCAGGGACTGCAGCACGCCAGGCTTCCCCATCCTTCACTATCTCCTGGAGCCTGCTCAAACTCATGTCCATTGAGTTGATGACGCCATCCAATCATCTCAACCTCTGTCACCCCCCTTCTCCTCCTGTCCTCAGTCTTTTCCAGCATCAGGGTCTTTCCTCAATATACAAGTTTATTCTTTCTTCTCAGTGGGCAACTTTGCACAATGACACAACATTTAAAGGTGTGATTAATCCAAGATTCTTGCTTGAAGTTACGATAGATAAAAATAAGTCAAGAACACTTTCCTTTTTGTTAATAAAACTGAACAAAAATTTAAGCCCCATTCGGCCTACAGATAGGGCTTCCCAGGTGGTGTGAAGGGGTAAAGAACTCGCCTGCCAATGCAGGAGATGTAACAGACATGGGTTTGATTCCCGGTTTGGGAAGATCCGCTGGATGAGGGCATGACAACCTACTGCAGTATTCTTGCCTGGAGAATCCCATGGACACAGGAGCTGGCAGGTTTCAGCCCAGAGTTGCAAAGAGTCAGATACAACTGAAGCAACTTAGCACCCACGCACTGCCTAGAGACACTCAATGTTCCAAAATGTGCCTGAGTCTGAAAGGCAAATTTTGGCTTTATTCCTGCTGTGTGTGTGTGTGTTAGTCACTCAGCTGTATCCAACTCTTAGACCCCATGGGCTGTAGCCCTCTGGGCTCTTTTTTGTTCCTGGGATTCTTCAGGCAAGAATTCTAGAGTGGGTTGCCATTCCCTTCTCCAGGAGATCTTCCCAACCCAGGTATCAAACCTGGGTCTCCTGCATTGCAGGCAGACTCTTGACCGTCTGAGTGACCAGGGAAGCTCCTTATTCCTGTTAAGTGGCAGTATCTCACCCAGTTCCCTATTATCACTTCATTCTTGCCTTCTGATTGCACTGCTAAGTCACTTCAGTCGTGTCCGACTCTGTGTGACCCCATAGACGGCAGCCCACCAGGCTCCCCGGTCCCTGGGATTCTCCAGGCAAGAACACTGAAGTGGGTTGCCATTTCCTTCTCCAATGCATGAAAGTGAAAAGTGAAAGGGAAGTCGCTCAGTCATGTTCGACTTTTCACGACCCCGTGGACCGCAGCCTACCAGGCTCCTGCGTCCATGGGATTTTCCAGGCAAGAATATCAGAGTCGGGTGCCATCTCCTTCTGATTGCACAGTCTCTCCAATTTTTAAAAAATGAACTTAGAACAACTTTACTAAAGTGTCCTTAAGATTATGATGGATTATAAGAAGGATAAAGTTGGCAGAATGATACCATTTTTGAGTGAGAGAAGCCCTTTGTGGGTCTAAGGATCTATTAATAAGATGAGGAAATGAGGATCCCAAATGAGAAGTAAATTCTCCAGGTTAAACAGCTAGGGAGGGATGGAGCTGAAACTGGAATTTAATTCTCAGGCCAGTTTACCACCACTGGCCTTCACTGACTCCTACTCTTAGAAGTGACGGAATCACCACTTTTAATAAATCAGGCGCAACAGGGTTAGAGCACCGGGTGAGTTAAGGGGGAGACGCGTTAACTCTTTAAAGGAACATCAGTAAGTAACTGTTCTTCCCTTTTCCGAATCTATGGATATGCAGGGAGTGTGGGGAGTTTCTCAATATGCTTCTTCCTGTCGTTCCTGCACTTCCTCAGTGACCATGTACCTCATTCATGCCCCGTAGTTCTACCTGAGGATCGTCTGAGTTTCGTTTCTGAGGTCGACAGCATCGCCTGGTTCTCCAGTCAAGTCTTTTACTCTCTGGCAATACACACACTCATTCTTTCCAAGAGTCCTCAAGGGGACTGAGTTCTGGATTCTTCACCTACTGTCACTTCTATTTTCTCTGTTTTTCCTTCTCAAACACCATTCAACTTGGCCTACCTGCCGTGTTGCTAGACGCTGTAAGCCTCTAATAGTTCTGAAGACAGGCTTCAGCCATTCAAACATAAAATTGTTTTTCACAGCGAATTACTCCACAGCCCCTGAATCTAATACCATCGACTCTTCCAGCACTGACCTCAGTCTGCCAGCCCTTCTGCCCTAGACTGTATTACCAGAAAGCAACAGCCTTGTCCTGTTCACTGCCTTCCGTTCATTTATTTACTCAGCGAATGCTTACTGGCAATATATCACCACTCTACTGGCAGGCATGGAGCTTGCTGCTGGCTTGATGAACAAGATGGATGTGCTCTCACCTTGTAGAATTTTAAAATAATCAATAGACAAAAATGACGTGTGTGTGTATGTGTTTTTTTTAATGATAGTTTTAATAGAGCAGTGGCGGGTGCAACAAACGTTGCTTAAACTCTTGACAACAGACCAAGCAACACAGAAAGCACCCCGAGTTACTCACAAAGTACTTACAGAATACAGACTGGTTAAGCGTATTTGTTATGTTAGTGATTTTGTCCTATCACACTGCAGCACTGGATCATGTAAGATACAACTTACAAATGAAAATGGACAAAAGCAAATGGAGCCAGAGTCCCTGCGCTGTTCACCTGAAGATACCACAGCGTTGCTCACTGGCTATACCCCAATACAAAATGTTTTTGGTGTTAGAAAAATAAATAAATAAAAATTTAAAAAATAAATGGAGCCAATCTCATTTGTATCTAATTACACAGGTGACAGCTATCCACTCGTGTATCCCTCACATATTCATGAGACACTAACTGCCAGGTATTATTCTAAGGGATAAGAGATAACAATATTCATAAGTCAAGGTTCCCACCCTCGACGAGTTCACACTTAATTATATTTATCAAAATTATCCAAATATCCCTTAAAGAGTGATCTTTTAGCTTCCTTAACCTTGAAGGTCAATTAGCATGTGATGGTACCAGAAATAATGTATTTGCTTAAGTCGTTACCATCAGTGGACACAGTATATGAACGCTGACAAATCTGTTGGTGTTTTGACAGGTATGTGAATTTACTTACTGTCAAGGTCTTGAGATTCCCCAGTGTCTTACTCTTTACACTATCAAAATTTGAAGGATGTTATAATAAGATGCCTATAAAGCATGCCAGTAAATGGGGCCGTAATGTAGGTCTTGGAGATTTAGACCACGTCTAGGTGTTTTCTACACCCACTGGTTACCAGCACTTTGCTTCTGAAGGGTGCTTTTATAAAGAATTCTATTGTCTTCCATCCTGTGGAGCATGTCCTTAGAAAGATTGCTATTGTTTGCTTGTTCAGTCGTGTCTGACTCTTTGAGACTCCATGGACTATATTATAACCTTCCAGGTTCCTCTGTCCGTGGGCTTCTCCAGGCAAGAATAATGGAGTGGGTTGCCATTCACTTCGCCAGGGGATCTTCCCAACCCAGGGACTGAACCCACATGTCTTGCGTCTCCTGCACTGGCAGGCAGGTTCTTTACTGAGCCAGCCGGGGAAGTCACCTATGAAAGATAGCCCTTGGTGATTTTCCAGAGTGAGGAGAAGTGGGAGAAGGCCACCTTCCTAACGTACCTGCACAAAAGCTAACCCAGCTTCCAACAATGGGGGATGTCGGGCTCTGTGCCACGTAGGGGTGAGAAGACAAGGCGATCGTCTCCCTGTGGACGGTGGAGACGCAGGGGTGTGGATGGGACTGTGGGTGCAGGACACATCAGCAGCAGGAGGAAGCATGGGGAAAGTCAGGAGTGGTGCTGTCACAAGGAGGATGGAAAGCTTAGTCCTATCCTAGTTATGACATCTGAAAGAAATGGAAGTCTGGAATTTGAGAAGCCTACTCTTCAGTATTATTTATGGAATCATCTCTTAACCAAAAGAATCTGAATATTACTCAGTCAAAATACTCCCCAAATTTTAGTACATTTAGGAGAAGCAACTAGAGTAATGGGCTTCCTAGGTGGTTCAGCAGTAAAGAACCCGTCTGCCAATGTAAGAGACGAGGGTTCAATCCCTAGGTCAGGAAGATCCCCAGGAGAAGGAAATGGAAACCCACTCCAGTACTCTTGCCTGGGAAATCCCATGGACAGAGGAGCCTGGTGGGCTATAGTCCATGGGGTCACAAAGGGTCAGACACGACTTATCGACTGAACAATAGCAACAAGTGGAGTAATAATAACTGTTAATGATTCCATAACAAAAAAGTAAGAGAATGTCTAAAAATGTATAATTAGCAAAATCATAGTATTATACCTGTATGAAGTTTTTAAAAAAGCACTAGATTGACAAAGATTTACATCAAATGTTCCCACAGAAGAGAGTACTTTTCCTGTCACAGTACTCTCAGAGACTAATTAAAACCTTTCTCTTCTTTCAATCATAGTAACATCAGCTGGTAACAGCATGTACGTTTCAGATGCACGATGTTATAGCTCAGCTTCTGTAATATACTGCAGTGTGTGTGAGTCTGTGTGTTAGTCAATCAGTTGTGTCTGACTCTTTGCAACACCAAGGCCTGCAGCCTGCCAGGCTCTTCTGTCCATGGGATTCTTCAGTCAAGAAAACTGGAGTCCGGGTAGCCATTGCCTTCTCAGGGGATCTTCCCAACCCAGGGACTGAACCTGGGTCTCCTGCACTGGCAGGCAGATTCTTTACTGTTCCGGGTTGGGTGGCTACAGGTTAAGTTTGGATTTCATTCCCTAGACTGAATTTGAATTTTAAAGCTGCTTTAAGTTCACTCTTTTTCTTTTCTGTGAAGCGAGCTACGTTGGTGCAAGTCAGCACAGTGCGTACAGAACTCTTTCTGCTGCTGGCTCTCCGTCTCTACCTGCGCTCAGCTGAGTCTGACCCTTTGTGACCCCATAGACTGTAGCCCTCTAGGCTCCTCTGTCCATGGGTTTCCCAGGCAAGAATACTGGAGTGGGTTGCCATTTCCTTCTGCTATAGCCCCACTGAAAAAGTTGCTTTGTTTCATGCCTGAAGAGCTATGACCACCTGCATTAGCTCCTGAAACGTCAGGAGCTCCTTGAGGGAACAGTATCTAATAACTGTGGGCATCCCTCAGGTCCTGCCTAGCTGTGTGCCCAGCTGGCAGCAATGCGTGTTATTGATCGTNGCTCCTCTGTCCATGGGTTTCCCAGGCAAGAATACTGGAGTGGGTTGCCATTTCCTTCTGCTATAGCCCCACTGAAAAAGCTGCTTTGTTTCATGCCTGAAGAGCTATGACCACCTGCATTAGCTCCTGAAACGTCAGGAGCTTCTTGAGGGAACAGTATCTAATAACTGTGGGCATCCCTCGGGTCCTGCCTAGCTGTGTGCCCAGCTGGCACCAATGCGTGTTATTGATCATTTTGGTGATGAGAGCCACGAGGAGACAGCTGCCTGACACATTTGTCTCCCACGGATCATTCACGGAGGAGACGGACCTCGGGAAGTGACACCACCTTCGGCTTTCTTCTTCTTCCAACAAGACTGACATCTCCCCGTGGTCCCCCAAGGAAGCCACACAGCTGCCAACAACCCAAAAGCTCACTCTGCCTGCCCAGAACGGCTGCCTTTTCCTGGGGCAACGAAAGTCAGCTCAGAACCCCACCTTCCAGTGTCGGGGGCTGCATTGATCCAGTTTCTCCATGGTCTCTGGGAACACAGCATGGGAAAAACGATGTTTCAAAGGGACACAGGCCTTTTAGCAGAACATACAACCCTGTATCCTAACAGGTAGATCCCATGGCCGCCATCCCAGCAAGTCCAGGATTCCCATGGAAAGCGAGGAAGGAAGGCCACCACTGAACACATCTGGGTCCTTTCTTTCTTTTTCTTTTTTTCTTGAAAGAAAGGAGGGCAAGATCCACTCTTCTTTAAGCTAAAACTATAACTTGGTTCAGAATTTCAAAAGGTATTGGGTTGGCCACAAAGGTCATTCGGATCTTCACATAGGTGAGAAACTGGAAAGAATTTTTGGGGCAACCCAGGGACGTGTTTGCTATGTCAGCACTGTCGCTGTTCAGTCACTAAGTCTGGCTCTTTGCGACCCCGTAGACGGCAGCCCACCAGGCTCCGCTGTTCTTCACTGTCTCCCGGAGTTTGCTCACGTTCAGGTCCACTGAGTCGGTCATGCTATTTAACCATCTCATCCTCTGCCACCCTCTTCTTCTGCCTTCAAACTTTGCCATTAGCAGGGTCTCTTCCACTTAGTTGGCCCTTCGATCACAGTCTTGTCATGGTGAAGAGGCCTGTGTAACTCAACAAAGCTATGAGCCACGCCAGGGAGGGCCACCCAGGACGGACGTGCCACACTGAAGAGTTCTGACGAAACAAGGGCAGCTGGAGAAGGAAGTGGCAACCCACTCCAGGATTCTCACTTGCAGAGCCCCATGGACGGTATATGTTTTCTGTATAGGATTATTATTCTAAGCTAATAAACCATTTTGATGAATGAACATGAATCTGAGCAAACTCCAGNATTGCTATCTATGGGAGAGCTTCCATCAGAGTTATTACAGAGGGTGAGAACGTAGCCCCTGGGAGATTAATGAATGATACCACTTTCAGTCTCCTACGGAGCGCTCAGATAAATGCTCTGGGAGCTGTGCACCCAGGAGACCTCTGCTCTGAGGTCAGGAAGTTTTAGTGACCAAGCGTTGATGAGGCAAGCAGTATGGCAAGCTGATTAAAGGAGCTTTGAAGAGAACGCTTGGGAGAGGGGATAAATAGGGGATTGAGAAAGGGTATGGTATACATCGACAATGGAAATGTGAGATTGGCATTTATGCAGGAAGTCTTAGAGAACATTGAACCTAATCCCTTGCCACTTACGGTTGGGGAAACCAAGGTACGAACAGGTTAGGCGACTTGCCCACTGCCGTGCCCTAGGTAACACGGAGTTAGCGACAAAATCAAAGCTAGAATCCATGACGGCTTTAAAAAATACAAATAAACTCATTTACAAAACAGAAAATGGACTCACAGACTTAATTAGAGGACAAACTTATGGCTGGGGGGAGGGAAGGATGGGAGAAAGAGACAGGGAACTGGGGCTGTCATGCACACACTGCTCTGTTTAAAATGGAGAGCCAGCGCGGTCCTGCTGCGTAGCACAGGGAACTGTGCTCAACGTTATGCGACAGCCTGGAGAGGAAGTGGGGTTTGGGGGAGAAGGGATACGTGCTATGCCCATGGCTGAGTCCCTTCGCTTCTCACCTGAAACTACCGCAACACCTGACCAGCTATGAAGTGAAGCGTGTCCGACTCTCTGCGGCCCCATGGACTGTAGCCCGCCAGGCTCCTCCATCCATGGGATTCTCCAGGCAAGAGTACTGGAGTGGGGTGCCATCCCCTTCTCCAGGGGATCTTCCCAACCCAGGGATTGAACCCATATCCCGCACTGTAGACAGACACTCTATACCCCAATACAAAATAAAAAGTTTAAAGCTACAAAAAATAAAATAAAACGGATAACCAAAATGGAGAGGCAGCACGGTCCTGCTGTATAGCACAGGGAACTCTGTCCAGTGTTATATGACAGCCTGAATAGGAAGGGGGTTGGGGGGACACGTATCTGTATGGCTAATTCCCTTTGCTGTACACCTGAAACTATCACAATTTTATTAATTGGCTGTACTCCAATATAAAATAACAAGTTAAAAAAAATTCTTAGCTTTTTAGTCCCAGTTTAGATGCCACCTCTCCATGAGGCACTTTTGGACCATTCTGGTCTCTTTAGAATTCCTTCCTCTCCCATAAACAAAGGCAAAAACCCCTCACATAGTAGTTATTGATGTTCTCTCACATGTTGCTTTATTTTGGTCTAATCTGGGAACAAAGCAGATGCTGGAAGAACAAGCAAATGAAAAGAAGAAGTTAAGAGGCAGAAGAGTGTGACGGAAAGGAGGCAGGAGACCAGGGTTCCCCCTCGAGTTCTGCTTCTAACTCCGTTCATGAGCAAGCCACAGCGGCTCTGGGCTTAACTCCCCATTTATACAGTGGAGACCGGGAAGGGAGAGCAGACGAGAAGACAGCTAACATTTAACTCTGCCAATCGATGTGCTTTAGGGATTAAGCTCTCATCTGTTACAAACTCCTATCCCTCATCAGAATCATGCCTAACCTGTTATTAACAGGTTGACAGTCTTAACCACCTTCATCTGCCCACACACCCACCCACTCACCACCCTACTGTTCACTATTTCCTAACACACACCTGAAGGTCTATTCAAAAGGATGTATCTACCCATTCTGATGTACCTGTGGTATACAGTAGGTGCTCAATACATGGTGAATGGATTCATTAGCATGTGAATCAATATGTATACTCCGATTTTCTATCATCTTCCAGGGCTTGTTTCTGGCTTCCTGATCTCATTTCTGCTATAACAATGATATGTTTTTTTCCTTGATGGGAGCAAAGTAAATGCTGTTTGAATGTCAGTTCATTCGTTCTTAACCTTAGTAACAAAATTGTACAGAGTCGATACCACATAATTTGTTGCCTGTTGCTAAGTCGTCTGACTCTTTGCGACCTCATAGACTGTAGTATGCCAGGCTTGTCCGTCACCATCTCCCAGAGCTTGCTCAAACTCATGTCCATCGAGTCAGTGATGCCATCACACCATCTCGTCCTCCGTTGTCCCCTTCTCCTGCCTTCAACCTTTCCCAGCGTCAGGGTCCTCGAGACCCTGTTTTCCCGACAGCCGGTCCCTCCCATCAGGAAGTTTGCACAAGCCTCTTATCCTGATCCATCACAGGGCAGATAGAAGAAGCAAGAACTACAGTCCCACAGTCTACAGAACGAAAGCCACAATCACAGAAAGCTAACCAAAATGATCACATGGATCACAGCCTTGTGTAACTCACTGAAGCTATGAGCTGTGCTGGGCAGAGCACCCGAGATGGACGGGTCATGGTGGAGAGAGTTCTGACCAAACGTGGTCCCCTGGAGACGGGAACGGCAAACCACTCCAGCATTCTTGCCTCAAGAACCACACAATTTACCCCTGAGTTGTTCCACATGTTTGTTTTATTTCTCCAGGTATATTGTTAAGTCCTTTGAAAACAGGAGAAGGTATGTTTTACTTCATTTATTCTTCTTAACATAGCATTAGAAGTTCAAGACTTGATTGACTATTAATTCTAAACAGATAGTACACTATATTTTCAAAGGCCTTCAGGAAAGTTCCCTACCCACAAAGGACTCAGCCCCCTTGTTACACTTTCGGAAGAGGTTCTAAGAAAGATGGTTATCACTCTTTGAATACAATCCCTCTACAGACCTAAAGCCCATTCTACAAAAACTCCACTCCTCTTTCCTTACTTTCTTTTCCCAGTTTCTCATAATTAGTTCTTTAGACCTGATTCTGTTTTGGAGGACTTAAAAGTTCTAGTATAAGAAATTTCTCAAGTTGTACACAGGAAAGAGTCTTGGACTGTGAAGGAACCCAAGGTTCTAATCAAGGCTCTACTACTTGCCAAGGTCTTTGGGCCGATTACTGAGCATTTCCGGGCTCCAGTTTCCCC
>SJYW01013781.1:950933-970381 GCA_006410735.1 Raphicerus campestris
AAACCGCATTCCAACCACTGAGGTCGCTGTTTGCACTCCGGGGGTACTCTTCTTCAGACACTCTAAGCACTAGAAAGTGAGACGCTATGGTTCTCACATTGACAAACGTGAGCTCCATTTTAATACACTCTTCACTTTACACATTTAGAAACATCTTATTGAACACGAAGGGAAGGAGAGGAAAACTAAAATATGAAGAGAGACAAACACAACAAACAAACAATGCTTTCAATTCTAAAATAAGTCTGTCCTCCTTCCATAAAAATAAAATCGAGTATTAAGTCAGTCTTCCTTCTAATTATGTTTTTATTTATCTATTGCATACACTCAGATGAAGAGCTCAAAATGCCTAAAGTCATTCTGGGCAAGTTGACAAGTATCCTACACACTGAAATGAGAAGTGGGAAGAAGGCCAGATTGCCTAATTGTTACTTGAGAATCCGAGGAGGTGGACAAGCCAAAATCTTTACAGGGATCCAAAGAGTACAGCTTCCTCCTCAGGCAGCAGCAGAGAACAATGGGCCAGAGCCTCGCTCCGTGTAATTTTATAGGGTGATTCCATTGTTTCTTTCATGTAGTGCCTGAAGGGAGAGTGCATTGCTATCTATGGGAGAGCTTCCATCAGAGTTATTACAGAGGGTGAGAACGTAGCCCCTGGGAGATTAATGAATGATACCACTTTCAGTCTCCTACGGAGCGCTCAGATAAATGCTCTGGGAGCTGTGCACCCAGGAGACCTCTGCTCTGAGGTCAGGAAGTTTTAGTGACCAAGCGTTGATGAGGCAAGCAGTATGGCAAGCTGATTAAAGGAGCTTTGAAGAGAACGCTTGGGAGAGGGGATAAATAGGGGATTGAGAAAGGGTATGGTATACATCGACAATGGAAATGTGAGATTGGCATTTATGCAGGAAGTCTTAGAGAACATTGAACCTAATCCCTTGCCACTTACGGTTGGGGAAACCAAGGTACGAACAGGTTAGGCGACTTGCCCACTGCCGTGCCCTAGGTAACACGGAGTTAGCGACAAAATCAAAGCTAGAATCCATGACGGCTTTAAAAAATACAAATAAACTCATTTACAAAACAGAAAATGGACTCACAGACTTAATTAGAGGACAAACTTATGGCTGGGGGGAGGGAAGGATGGGAGAAAGAGACAGGGAACTGGGGCTGTCATGCACACACTGCTCTGTTTAAAATGGAGAGCCAGCGCGGTCCTGCTGCGTAGCACAGGGAACTGTGCTCAACGTTATGGGACAGCCTGCAGAGGAAGTGGGGTTTGGGGGAGAAGGGATACGTGCTATGCCCATGGCTGAGTCCCTTCGCTTCTCACCTGAAACTACCGCAACACTTGACCAGCTATGAAGTGAAGCGACATCACTCAGTCGTGTCCGACTCTCTGCGGCCCCATGGACTGTAGCCCGCCAGGCTCCTCCATCCATGGGATTCTCCAGGCAAGAGTACTGGAGTGGGGTGCCATTTCCTTCTCCAGGGGATCTTCCCGACCCAGGGATTGAACCCGTCTCCCGCACTGTAGACAGACACTCTATACCCCAATACAAAATAAAAAGTTTAAAGCTACAAAAAATAAAATAAAACGGATAACCAAAATGGAGAGGCAGCACGGTCCTGCTGTATAGCACAGGGAACTCTGTCCAGTGTTATATGACAGCCTGAATAGGAAGGGGGTTGGGGGGACATGCATCTGTATGGCTAATTCCCTTTGCTGTACACCTGAAACTATCACAATTTTATTAATTGGCTGTACTCCAATATAAAATAACAAGTTAAAAAAAATTCTTAGCTTTTTAGTCCCAGTTTAGATGCCACCTCTCCATGAGGCACTTTTGGACCATTCTGGTCTCTTTAGAATTCCTTCCTCTCCCATAAACAAAGGCAAAAACCCCTCACATAGTAGTTATTGATGTTCTCTCACATGTTGCTTTATTTTGGTCTAATCTGGGAACAAAGCAGATGCTGGAAGAACAAGCAAATGAAAAGAAGAAGTTAAGAGGCAGAAGAGTGTGACGGAAAGGAGGCAGGAGACCAGGGTTCCCCCTCGAGTTCTGCTTCTAACTCCGTTCATGAGCAAGCCACAGCGGCTCTGGGCTTAACTCCCCATTTATACAGTGGAGACCGGGAAGGGAGAGCAGACGAGAAGACAGCTAACATTTAACTCTGCCAATCGATGTGCTTTAGGGATTAAGCTCTCATCTGTTACAAACTCCTATCCCTCATCAGAATCATGCCTAACCTGTTATTAACAGGTTGACAGTCTTAACCACCTTCATCTGCCCACACACCCACCCACTCACCACCCTACTGTTCACTATTTCCTAACACACACCTGAAGGTCTATTCAAAAGGATGTATCTACCCATTCTGATGTACCTGTGGTATACAGTAGGTGCTCAATACATGGTGAATGGATTCATTAGCATGTGAATCAATATGTATACTCCGATTTTCTATCATCTTCCAGGGCTTGTTTCTGGCTTCCTGATCTCATTTCTGCTATAACAATGATATGTTTTTTCCCTTGATGGGAGCAAAGTAAATGCTGTTTGAATGTCAGTTCATTCGTTCTTAACCTTAGTAACAAAATTGTACAGAGTCGATACCACATAATTTGTTGCCTGTTGCTAAGTCGTCTGACTCTTTGCGACCTCATAGACTGTAGTATGCCAGGCTTGTCCGTCACCATCTCCCAGAGCTTGCTCAAACTCATGTCCATCGAGTCAGTGATGCCATCACACCATCTCGTCCTCCGTTGTCCCCTTCTCCTGCCTTCAACCTTTCCCAGCGTCAGGGTCCTCGAGACCCTGTTTTCCCGACAGCCGGTCCCTCCCATCAGGAAGTTTGCACAAGCCTCTTATCCTGATCCATCACAGGGCAGATAGAAGAAGCAAGAACTACAGTCCCACAGTCTACAGAACGAAAGCCACAATCACAGAAAGCTAACCAAAATGATCACATGGATCACAGCCTTGTGTAACTCACTGAAGCTATGAGCTGTGCTGGGCAGAGCACCCGAGACGGACGGGTCACGGTGGAGAGAGTTCTGACCAAATGTGGTCCCCTGGAGATGGGAACGGCAAACCACTCCAGCATTCTTGCCTCAAGAACCACACAATTTACCCCTGAGTTGTTCCACATGTTTGTTTTATTTCTCCAGGTATATTGTTAAGTCCTTTGAAAACAGGAGAAGGTATGTTTTACTTCATTTATTCTTCTTAACATAGCATTAGAAGTTCAAGACTTGATTGACTATTAATTCTAAACAGATAGTACACTATATTTTCAAAGGCCTTCAGGAAAGTTCCCTACCCGCAAAGGACTCAGCCCCCTTGTTACACTTTCGGAAGAGGTTCTAAGAAAGATGGTTATCACTCTTTGAATACAATCCCTCTACAGACCTAAAGCCCATTCTACAAAAACTCCACTCCTCTTTCCTTACTTTCTTTTCCCAGTTTCTCATAATTAGTTCTTTAGACCTGATTCTGTTTTGGAGGACTTAAAAGTTCTAGTATAAGAAATTTCTCAAGTTGTACACAGGAAAGAGTCTTGGACTGTGAAGGAACCCAAGGTTCTAATCAAGGCTCTACTACTTGCCAAGGTCTTTGGGCCGATTACTGAGCATTTCCGGGCTCCAGTTTCCCCCTAATATAAAAAAGGAAGTAATATTTGCCTTGTCTTACAGGGATATCATTACAATTAAACATGTTTCTATATACATTAAAAAAACTTTACACGTTTTAAAGCTCTATACAAACATAAGATATTATTTTCCCATTGTTACCAGAACACTAAAAGCATTTTCCATAAAGATGTAAGTTAAGACTTTCACTGTATAAAAGTTAAAAATATATGTGTAAGAAAGCTGAAGGGGACTATGCTATAGTGTTAACATTAGTTATTTCGTGGTGACAGGATTGTGAATGCTTAGTTTTTGCTTTGTATTTTTCTGCATCTTTTTTTTAATNAATAGAAGTTAAAAATATATGTGTAAGAAAGCTGAAGGGGACTATGCTATAGTGTTAACATTAGTTATTTCGTGGTGACAGGATTGTGAATGCTTAGTTTTTGCTTTGTATTTTTCTGCATCTTTTTTTTAATAGTAGCTATTACGCCTCGAATTTAAAAAGGCTACTTTAAGTCAAATGATGACCCTGTGCCACAACTGAGTATTAAAAAAAATAGTTATCAAATACTGAGGGCTCCTTAAAAGAGAATATCAAAAGCAAGCCTTTTATAATTGATACAATTAAATTTCTACATAGATCACTAAGGTAAATGGCAGAGATATTTAGCTAAGCTTTTCGAAGAAGATGAAAGTTATCAGGAACAATGTGTTTCCATTTTTCTAAAGAACTATTATCTTCCTTTTGTTTTTTTTTTTTCTCTGAAGTGTTTCTACTAGATACCAGCATCACTACTCCTCAGGGTATCAAGAGGTGAGACTCTCAACTTGGAAAACCTCAGACAGGAAACCCAGTGTCGGTGTTACATAAAAGATACCACAGCTCCTGACCTGTTTCTGGCCCTCTGCCTCTCCATGCTCCCTGAGAGCAATCAGCATTAATCTGGGGGACCCTGTGACATTCAGAATGCGTCACAAATCAATTTCCAGCTCAGTTTTCATCTTCTTTAGTGAGAACTCTGATCAGCAGCCTTTCGGTTCTAGCACTGCCTCAACCTGAAGTTCCTTCAATTGGTTCTCATCATTCAGTAAGAGTCAGTCATTCAGTCAGTTCATCATGCAGGCTTCAGGAAGATGACCACGCACTTTCTTGCCCAAAGTCTGGCACTTTGAAGAGTGCAACAGGCATAAACTGAGATTGGCACAGGCCACTAGAACATATGGTCACTTTAAAATCAAGCAGAGTGAGGACATGTAAAGAAAGAAGTTCNGCAACAGGCATAAACTGAGATTGGTACAGGCCACTAGAACATATGGTCACTTTAAAATCAAGCAGAGTGAGGACATGTAAAGAAAGAAGTTCCACGATGTCTTTGGTCCTGACAGCTAGAAACCAGATCAGTGCTGCCACGGTTTTTTCATACTGTCTTCCACTTCCGATGGTTGTTAGCTCTTAAATATAAGAATTATATTCACACTGTTATTGGAAATCTGTAATTAAATGTGAAAGTAAATTTTCTTTCTCTTTTCTTCTTTTTCATTTTAAAGGTTCACACAGGGCAGCTGTTTTGCAAAGGAGGGTGGGAATTGCAAAGGTTTTGCCCCAGGCTGTCTTGCATTAAGAATTGTTGCATTTGGCCACTTTTCAAGGAACCAGATGTGAAGTAAGTAATGCCCATTTGGATTACAAATCTCATTTTAATATCTTTCAACATAAATAACAATAGCAACAGTCAATATATTTATTTCAAGGCTTCCAAGAGGTGGACAGACACTACCCACATAGGAACCACGCTCTTAAAAAAGCTAGAGGAAGCCATGATCCTATTAAAAACAGTTTTTACATGCTCAAAAACGTTAATTTCAATGAAGACAACAAAATAAAGTTTGGTTTGATGGTTACAATTAACCAAAGCATCAAAAGTGGCAAGGACTAGACTAAATTCAGTAAATTCTGTACACTTGGAAAGTCTTAATCACAAGACTTAGATATTGAAATGACTGTATTCTGGGGTTATTACTAAGTTTGTCAAGGTTTCATAAGCATAACCAAAGGCAACACAGGCTTGGAGGGTACCAGTTCTAACATATTCTTTGGAGAATAAACAAAGTTTTAAGATAGAGTAAGAAAAAAATCTCAATATCAAGTCCCTAACCACACCTTTATATCAATCTGAAACTGCAAGTGAATGGATTAAGCTAGCCTGAAAGAAAAGTAACAGTAATTTCTATTCCTCCCAATTTTGCAGTGTGAGGGGCCCACTGATCTGACGGACTTTGTGGGGACAGTGCCTTTGTATCCACAGTCATAACTAAGACTAAGATTTGGGAATATTTAAAATAAAGCAAAAAAAAAAATCCAGAACTACACTTAGAGCAAACAAAGATGTTAAGCTGTATAGAGCTATAAGATAGGACCAGAGAGATAAAAAGAGATCAAATGAATAGCTAAGTAAATGCTGGGACATGAAGGATCCGTTGGAGGAATTCAAAATATGGTGATTTTCACCACAAGGGATAACAAATCTGTAAGGCTTGTGTGTCTCTTAAAGAGCACAAAGCACTTTTCCATATATTACTTATTTAATCGCAACAGGTAGCAATTATTACCATTTTATAAAAAACCGAGGAAGCTACGTGACACAGCCAAGATCAGCCGACCAAGAAGTAAGACCTCAGTTTAACCCAAATCAGCACACATCTGTTGAACAAACGCCATCAGAAAACTTTGCCGTTTATAAGTCACTGTGGGAAATACAGAGAAGTGTCAGTCTGCCCTTAAGGAATTTATATCTTGTTGGAGAAACAAGCTGCAAACAGGTGACAAGTTAAGTAATGATTCATGATGTAAATAAGAGTTTCAGCCAATGACAGAGAAGATGTCACAAGGAAGCACCTGTGAATTGCCAAATACGTGGAAAAATGACTCAGTTTCACAGGGACTCAGAAGAGCGTGTCAAGATGGGATGGGTTCACGGAAGGAATGGGATTCCGGCTACGGCTTATACATGAGCAAGACGCAGATAAGACCAGAGCATGGTCTCCTGAAAAAGAGGGGCCAGGTCTCTACGGCCTACAAAGCTATGGGTCTATCTATTCACAGCTGTGTCAGAGAACCTCAATTATGTATGAATAAAGACTACTGTTGTCTGACCCACTGATGAACAGGTTAACAATGCATGAACGAACACCTGGAGAGGAAGTAAGAAGCATAGACAAGGGGAAGAGCAAGAGCAGTCCGGAGGGCGGTGAATCAAGTGTCGCCGTGCCTCACGGGAGTCTCCCTGTTACTGCCACTATTCAGTCTGTAAGCCATGTCCAACTCTGCGAGCCCCTGAACTGCAGGGGGTCCTCTGTCTGTGGGATTTTCCAGGCAAGAATACTGGAGTGGGTTGCTCTTTCCTTCTGCAGGGGATCTTCCTGACCCAGGGATCAAACCCTCAACTTCTGCGCTGGCAGGTAGATTCCTCACCATTGAGCCACCTGGGAAGCCCTTACAGGAATCGAGGAAAGGACATATCCAAGGCAACATAGTTAAGAGGATGAGGCAGGAGCCAGACTACAGGTCTCCTGAAATCCTGGCAGGAGCAGAGATGTACATGGAAAGAACGCTCACTTTAAAATGAAATAAGTTTCAAGTAGAATTCTGGCATCACCACCTACCAGGGTGTAACTCTGGGCAAAGTACTTAACCCCTTCTAGTCTCAGTGGCCTCATTATAAAACAATTGTGATTTTGCAATGCCTTTGTTTTACAAAGAAATATAGTATCTAAGTCCTGTATGTAAGTCTTCTACACACAAATGAGTTCAGTTCTGAGAGCATGTTCAGAAGTCCAATCTGCTTTTAAGTCCAACAAAGATGGCCTAGGTACCCAACTAATACAACCAGCTATATACTACCCTACAGTAGGTTTATCGCACTTTCCACACAAATAATACACAAAAACACAGCAGATAAAGACGACATTTTAAATCTTCTAGTTCAGTACCTTGAAAGGGACAGTAGTACAGCGCAACAGCTGGCATCCAGGGGCTGGCATCGAGTGGACAGACAAGAAGAGTTACTGATGGAGGAGGGAGAGGAGGTGGGAGATGACAGAGCTGAAGGGTCATCAGCAACAGGAGACGGAGGGCAGTGTCACTCACGCCTGGCGGTGACGGAACACACGTTCGAATCTTTGAAAGTCTGCAGTTTGAAGGGCCGTGTGCAGGGGGGTTACTGTAATGCGTGCAAGACACTTAGAGCCGCGTGGCACAGAGTAAGCACAGATGATAGTTTCCTGCTCCCTAGACTGCACTTTGTAAAAGATTCACTTTGGTATTATTACCATTGGAAACATCCCCTGGGCAGTTGCTTCGTGACTTATTTGCTCAAACCTGATAGAGCTTCAACTTTTCACATCACTGATTGTTGCCTTCATACGCATATCTGTAATGTCACTAGAATAATTCTGAAAGAGCTGCCTCACACACAGCTCAGTGACCAAAGAGTACACATTTTTATGAAATTAACAACACTGAGAAATGTACTGACATCCTTGGTTCTACTAGGTTAGAATTATATAAAAATCCACATATAAATAAAAATAAATGCAATACAACTTTCAGCAGCTTTCAAAAGCTCTTGATGTACTGAAAGCTGTTCCCACACCTTTAGAAAAAAATGGACAAACACTAAGGGAAAAAAGGCAGTAAAAAAGTGATTTGTTTTTAAAAGTGGCTTCTAGAGCCTTTCCTGAGATAATCCTCAACATTTTCTATATCTTTAGTAAAATGTTATCTGCTATTCAAAATGAATCTAAGACATGAAGAGTTCCTGAATCATTAGAATTACCTAGATTCAATTTAAATTTTATTTCATTCCACAATAATTACCAAGACAGAAACTTGGCTTCCTGTGATTTAGAAGGATTCTACGTAACCAGAAATGACGAGGGCTTTCTGGTTGATTCCAGAGAGACTCAATTTACTGAGAACACTGCACATCCCAGTTCATCAACATTTCACAAGACTACCTTCTGGAAAAAGCAATGGAAAATGTTTGACTTGACAAATCGGTGGCGTACAACTATCTCAGCACGTCAGGTAGGTAGATATTTTGTGGAACCAGCCATTCGGCTTTTCCAACACAGAGCAGACTCTGGTCCTTCTTCCATGGTTTCTCTTCTTCCTGGCTCCTGAGATACCAGTGATCCTACCAAGAAAGTTGGTTCTTCCTCAAGGCTCTTCACTCTTCCAATTCTATATACTCTCCCCTCAGCATCACAGAAGACTTCAAAGGTTGAGGATATACTGAGATTATTAAATCTCTGTCTCCATCCTCATCATCTCTTTTGTGCCTCGGACCTCTACACAAACATCTACTTAATATGTCCATTGCAACAGGCTCCTCAGAACTCAACAGGTCCAAGGCTACATCTATCATCTTTTTCCTAAAACTGGTCTCATTCAGTGAGCCTGACTTAGTAAATGGCTCCTATAATCTACCAGCTGATCATACCCTACCCCCACCCCCCAAAAAAGTCATAACTATTCTTACACTCACATGCAATCAATCACCACCTCCTTTTGATTCTATCTGTTAAATTCATTCAGTCACTTCTCTCAGCCTTCTCTGCTATCAACCCTGATCCAAATTACTCGCCTCTCTTACTCATCTTTCTGATAATTTCCCACCTGCTTCCCCTAAGTCAGCTCTAACCGCCTCTCCAAGACAGTTTTGCAACTTTAGCCAGAATGACCTCTTAAAGTTCAAATCAGATTCTGTCACTCCATTATTTAAAATCTATATTGGCTTCTGATTGCCTGGCGTCTGAACTGCTTTGAATCCCTGTTTATCTTTGAAGCCTCTTCCCAGCCCTTTTCTGCATTTATAGCTTGCTTTTCCCCATGCAGAGCCTTCACGTGGTATTTCCTCTGTGGTACTTCTTTCTCCTACAGCTAACTCCTTTCTTAAGCTGACTCCTACACTCTCTCTTCCATAATCAGCATAAAAATCACTTCCCCAAACCCTCAGATCAGGTGAAATCCCCCTGTTATCACTCCAAACAACTCACCGCTCTCTCCCTCCCTGCAGCACTCTGTCTTAGTTATTATTTGCTCACTGACTGCCTTCCCCACAACATTCAAATCCAATGGATTCACGATCCCTGCAGCATCCACAACAAACACGGACTCAAGACTGGAGATTCAGTATTGGTTGGTTTTATTAACTTGCTGTGTTATTCCGGGAAGTCTTAACTTCTCTAGGCATCCTTTGTAAAAGGAGAGGAAGGGGACTTGATCAGAGTTTCTTAAGCATCACTGATGTGAGTCTCTTTTAAGGGAAGTAAAAAATTGGACAGATCTGCGAAGGCTGTGTCTTCAGAAATCCCCAGGTTGAGAAAACTAATGTAAGAAACCATGAAAATGTCCTTGATTTGAGAAACTGGGGCTTTATAAAGATCTGTACTGTTGATGACAACACAGTGCTTCTAAATTCTGAAATTCTCAGAGCCCAAGAATATATCTGTGGACCCCCAAGACTCTTTGGATCCAAATTTCAGAAAGAGATGGTCTCTTCTAATTCTACAGTGAGCTCTTTCTAAGGAAGCAGATGTTTATTTTCCTGAGTACTTCTTAGTGAGTCAGTCCTGTAGGGCTGTGGGCTCACGAAGCTGCCATTTGGGAGAGAATACAAGGAATTTCAGAGCATCAAAGCACTCTGAAAAATTCTTTCATTTCAAGGGAGATTCTCAGGTACTAATTCTGGCAACAGGGTGAGAAGCCTTCAACCTTGACTCGGTGGCAATGAAAGGCAGATATAAAGCATGTCTCTGGGATCACTGAAATAATCTTTTTGATTATAGAGAAAATTGTGTAAGAAAATGAACTAAGAAGTGAGAGAAGAACAATAAAAGGCAAAAAAGCAAACAGCTCAACTAAAAGGGGGCACAGGACTAGAAGAGGAATTTCTCCAAGGACATACTGATGGCCCAGTGAGCCCACGGCAGCCAGTGCCACTCTGCACAAAATGATCCTGGGATCTGAACATCTCTTCTATGACATGAGTATTTGTTTCAAAGGCCGTTCCCAAATGTACCTCAGCTGTAGCGTGCGCGATAACCTCTCACTACCTCTGCAGACTTTGGGTCTGAGACCTTTCTCAGCAGAGCCACAAAAAGCATGATGCCAGCTGCCATCTTACACACACTGCTGTGGCCCTTGCTCTCTTTTTATTTGGGGTCCTCACTCTTTTTTTTTTTTTTTTTAAACTTGCCAAGTGAGTATAAAGAGAAACATCCTTAGTTTTTCTCAAGGTAGCTGGATTTAAACCTCCTAGTGCAGAAAAGTGACATTTATTCATAAGAAATGTCCTGTTCTTCGGGCTTCCCTTCCCTGACTTCTCACTGAATGCCCAGACACCAGGTTCTCGAACTGTCTAAACTGCCAACAAAATGCTTGTTTCCTGACTGAGACCTCATCCGCCCAGATTCTACTCCGTCTACTGATTGACAGCTGCTTCTAACTCTCTAAGAGCAGAGTACTGTAAAGAAGTGGTGACGCTGCCTGTTTCAGGCAGACAGAACAGCTAAAAGAAAATGAACAGCAGTCCAAAGAGGAAGAAGCGAATTGGGTTAAAACACCCTGTTTCCTTCTCTTTTACCACTTGACCCTTTTCACTCCTCTTGTATTTCAAATGACAAGATGACTTCTTTCAACACAATGTCCACAGTACACTGGTCACTTTTAAAATAATACGGTGAGGGTATATATTTTGAAAAAAACACACAGATACTTAAAATTGAACAAACTTTTAAGGGAGAAATGAAAATCAATCACCCTCTTCCTTCAAGTTCATGTTCTCACAGGGTGGCTGATTCTATATGCTACGCTGCTACAATCTTGACTCAAAGCCCAGGATAACTAAAGCTTTCACTGATCACTCAGTTTTGGGATCTTTGGTTGTCTTGCCCAATATTTCCATTTCTATCCAAGAATCAAACAGCCGTTTGTTAAAGNAAGAAATATAGTATCTAAGTCCTGTATGTAAGTCTTCTACACACAAATGAGTTCAGTTCTGAGAGCATGTTCAGAAGTCCAATCTGCTTTTAAGTCCAACAAAGATGGCCTAGGTACCCAACTAATACAACCAGCTATATACTACCCTACAGTAGGTTTATCGCACTTTCCACACAAATAATACACCAAAAACACAGCAGATAAAGACGACATTTTAAATCTTCTAGTTCAGTACCTTGAAAAGGACAGTAGTACAGCGCAACAGCTGGCATCCAGGGGCTGGCATCGAGTGGACAGACAAGAAGAGTTACTGATGGAGGAGGGAGAGGAGGTGGGAGATGACAGAGCTGAAGGGTCGTCAGCAACAGGAGACGGAGGGCAGTGTCACTCACGCCTGGCGGTGACGGAACACACGTTCGAATCTTTGAAAGTCTGCAGTTTGAAGGGCCGTGTGCAGGGGGGTTACTGTAATGCGTGCAAGACACTTAGAGCCGCGTGGCACAGAGTAAGCACAGATGATAGTTTCCTGCTCCCTAGACTGCACTTTGTAAAAGATTCACTTTGGTATTATTACCATTGGAAACATCCCCTGGGCAGTTGCTTCGTGACTTATTTGCTCAAACCTGATAGAGCTTCAACTTTTCACATCACTGGTTGTTGCCTTCATACGCATATCTGTAATGTCACTAGAATAATTCTGAAAGAGCTGCCTCACACACAGCTCAGCGACCAAAGAGTACACATTTTTATGAAATTAACAACACTGAGAAATGTACTGACATCCTTGGTTCTACTAGGTTAGAATTATATAAAAATCCACATATAAATAAAAATAAATGCAATACAACTTTCAGCAGCTTTCAAAAGCTCTTGATGTACTGAAAGCTGTTCCCACACCTTTAGAAAAAAATGGACAAACACTAAGGGAAAAAAGGCAGTAAAAAAGTGATTTGTTTTTAAAAGTGGCTTCTAGAGCCTTTCCTGAGATAATCCTCAACATTTTCTATATCTTTAGTAAAATGTTATCTGCTATTCAAAATGAATCTAAGACATGAAGAGTTCCTGAATCATTAGAATTACCTAGATTCAATTTAAATTTTATTTCATTCCACAATAATTACCAAGACAGAAACTTGGCTTCCTGTGATTTAGAAGGATTCTACGTAACCAGAAATGACGAGGGCTTTCTGGTTGATTCCAGAGAGACTCAATTTACTGAGAACACTGCACATCCCAGTTCATCAACATTTCACAAGACTACCTTCTGGAAAAAGCAATGGAAAATGTTTGACTTGACAAATCGGTGGCGTACGACTATCTCAGCACGTCAGGTAGGTAGATATTTTGTGGAACCAGCCATTCGGCTTTTCCAACACAGAGCAGACTCTGGTCCTTCTTCCATGGTTTCTCTTCTTCCTGGCTCCTGAGATACCAGTGATCCTACCAAGAAAGTTGGTTCTTCCTCAAGGCTCTTCACTCTTCCAATTCTATATACTCTCCCCTCAGCATCACAGAAGACTTCAAAGGTTGAGGATATACTGAGATTATTAAATCTCTGTCTCCATCCTCATCATCTCTTTTGTGCCTCGGACCTCTACACAAACATCTACTTAATATGTCCATTGCAACAGGCTCCTCAGAACTCAACAGGTCCAAGGCTACATCTATCATCTTTTTCCTAAAACTGGTCTCATTCAGTGAGCCTGACTTAGTAAATGGCTCCTATAATCTACCAGCTGATCATACCCTACCCCCACCCCCCAAAAAAGTCATAACTATTCTTACACTCACATGCAATCAATCACCACCTCCTTTTGATTCTATCTGTTAAATTCATTCAGTCACTTCTCTCAGCCTTCTCTGCTATCAACCCTGATCCAAATTACTCGCCTCTCTTACTCATCTTTCTGATAATTTCCCACCTGCTTCCCCTAAGTCAGCTCTAACCGCCTCTCCAAGACAGTTTTGCAACTTTAGCCAGAATGACCTCTTAAAGTTCAAATCAGATTCTGTCACTCCATTATTTAAAATCTATATTGGCTTCTGATTGCCTGGCGTCTGAACTGCTTTGAATCCCTGTTTATCTTTGAAGCCTCTTTCCAGCCCTTTTCTGCATTTATAGCTTGCTTTTCCCCATGCAGAGCCTTCACGTGGTATTTCCTCTGTGGTACTTCTTTCTCCTACAGCTAACTCCTTTCTTAAGCCGACTCCTACACTCTCTCTTCCATAATCAGCATAAAAATCACTTCCCCAAACCCTCAGATCAGGTGAAATCCCCCTGTTATCACTCCAAACAACTCACTGCTCTCTCCCTCCCTGCAGCACTCTGTCTTAGTTATTATTTGCTCACTGACTGCCTTCCCCACAACATTCAAATCCAATGGATTCACGATCCCTGCAGCATCCACAACAAACACGGACTCAAGACTGGAGATTCAGTATTGGTTGGTTTTATTAATTTGCTGTGTTATTCCGGGAAGTCTTAACTTCTCTAGGCATCCTTTGTAAAAGGAGAGGAAGGGGACTTAATCAGAGTTTCTTAAGCATCACTGATGTGAGTCTCTTTTAAGGGAAGTAAAAAATTGGACAGATCTGCGAAGGCTGTGTCTTTAGACTATCCCCAGGTTGAGAAAACTAATGTAAGAAACCATGAAAATGTCCTTGATTTGAGAAACTGGGGCTTTATAAAGATCTGTACTGTTGATGACAACACAGTGCTTCTAAATTCTGAAATTCTCAGAGCCCAAGAATATATCTGTGGACCCCCAAGACTCTTTGGATCCAAATTTCAGAAAGAGATGGTCTCTTCTAATTCTACAGTGAGCTCTTTCTAAGGAAGCAGATGTTTATTTTCCTGAGTACTTCTTAGTGAGTCAGTCCTGTAGGGCTGTGGGCTCACGAAGCTGCCATTTGGGAGAGAATACAAGGAATTTCAGAGCATCAAAGCACTCTGAAAAATTCTTTCATTTCAAGGGAGATTCTCAGGTACTAATTCTGGCAACAGAGTGAGAAGCCTTCAACCTTGACTCGGTGGCAATGAAAGGCAGATATAAAGCATGTCTCTGGGATCACTGAAATAATCTTTTTGATTATAGAGAAAATTGTGTAAGAAAATGAACTAAGAAGTGAGAGAAGAACAATAAAAGGCAAAAAAGCAAACAGCTCAACTAAAAGGGGGCACAGGACTAGAAGAGGAATTTCTCCAAGGACATACTGATGGCCCAGTGAGCCCACGGCAGCCAGTGCCACTCTGCACAAAATGATCCTGGGATCTGAACATCTCTTCTATGACATGAGTATTTGTTTCAAAGGCCGTTCCCAAATGTACCTCAGCTGTAGCGTGCGCGATAACCTCTCACTACCTCTGCAGACTTTGGGTCTGAGACCTTTCTCAGCAGAGCCACAAAAAGCATGATGCCAGCTGCCGTCTTACACACACTGCTGTGGCCCTTGCTCTCTTTTTATTTGGGGTCCTCACTCTTTTTTTTTTTTTTTTAAACTTGCCAAGTGAGTAGAAAGAGAAACATCCTTAGTTTTTCTCAAGGTAGCTGGATTTAAACCTCCTAGTGCAGAAAAGTGACATTTATTCATAAGAAATGTCCTGTTCTTCGGGCTTCCCTTCCCTGACTTCTCACTGAATGCCCAGACACCAGGTTCTCGAACTGTCTAAACTGCCAACAAAATGCTTGTTTCCTGACTGAGACCTCATCCGCCCAGATTCTACTCCGTCTACTGATTGACAGCTGCTTCTAACTCTCTAAGAGCAGAGTACTGTAAAGAAGTGGTGACGCTGCCTGTTTCAGGCAGACAGAACAGCTAAAAGAAAATGAACAGCAGTCCAAAGAGGAAGAAGCGAATTGGGTTAAAACACCCTGTTTCCTTCTCTTTTACCACTTGACCCTTTTCACTCCTCTTGTATTTCAAATGACAAGATAACTTCTTTCAACACAATGTCCACAGTACACTGGTCACTTTAAAAATATACGGTGAGGGTATATATTTTGGAAAAAAACACACAAATACTTAAAATTGAACAAACTTTTAAGGGAGAAATGAAAATCAATCACCCTCTTCCTTCAAGTTCATGTTCTCACAGGATGGCTGATTCTATATGCTACGCTGCTACAATCTTGACTCAAAGCCCAGGATAACTAAAGCTTTCACTGATCACTCAGTTTTGGGATCTTTGGTTGTCTTGCCCAATATTTCCATTTCTATCCAAGAATCAAACAGCCGTTTGTTAAAGGTGGCATTTTTGTGTGTCCCACGGTAAACAGTCTGAATTTCTATCTCAGGAAAAGGGAAGACCAGGGACAATCTGTAGATTTGAAGCATGGTAATGAAGGCATCTTCAAGTCACCAGATCGCTGAAGTCAGAGTCTGCTAATAGTGAAAAATGTCAGCTCTGGCTCTGATTCCTATCAGAGAGATGAGAGGAATCAGTAAATCCCTAAGTAGCACCACGTGACATCAGTGCCATCTTGAAAGTAGTATAAAGTATATAAAAGCATGCATTTGAAAAAAACCATTTCTACAGTCAGTCTTCACACTGAAGTACATTAGCCAGAGACGTTTCTGTTGATTTTGTGACAGCTGCCACTTTTCCAATGTATGGAGCACTAAAGTTACAAACTGGACTTGCTGGTTGAGTGGTCTGGAAAAAGCAATATTCTCTCTCACTGGACTGCTGTAAATTTAAATCCATTTCCTCTATTCCTCAGCTCATTTTGGCAGAATGCTTCTAACTAAAAGTGTAATAAACTATATTGTCATACTTCAGGGTTTTTACAACTCCATCTACCATATTTGGGAATAAGGGTGGGGGGAGCAAGAACTCATAAGGAAGTGAAGGATATGCGGTGACATTTTGTAACCTTTAACTAGCTGGGGACAACTGAAATCATGTGTTTAAGATGGGAAGCATTACTAATTTGGGATGACTTCTTGTGGCTTTTTTTTTCTTTTTCTTACACCACCATCACTGAATTTGTTCAGAAATAGATTTCTGCGTTTCTCAAGATCAGTTTTCCTCTGTAATACAAAACGCGATTCCTTTTTATAAAGGCAACGTTCTTGGTACAATGAGGTCGCAAAAGGTTAGACACGACTTAGCAACCAAACAGCCAACAGCCAAACTGACAAAAAGGTGTGACACTAGAGTACTGATTAAGTTGTAAGTTCCTACAAAAGATAATTTTGAAAAAATCCTAAGGTTTCAGTGAACTGTCAGTCAACTCCCCAAGGGCAGATTCCTTTTAACAAAAAAAACCAACAATAAAATAAATGATAAAACAATAAAAGAGCAGTTGCCACGGTCCAGAAACAGGGCAGCAGAGTGAGCCGTGGCCACGCTGGCACGATCGGCACGCGTCTGAGTCGCCACCGCGGAGGCGAAGGGGCATCAGAGGGGACAGGCAGCGCGCGCTCCGGTGGAGACACTGCGCGCTGTGGCTCGCCTCTCACTCCTCAAATGTGCAGAGTCATTATTCTGTAGCAGGCACTAGGTCCGATGGTGAGGACATATCAGAGGCTAGGACAGAGACCTTGCCTTCAAGAATTAGCAACAAGAGTTAGCTACAGTTAGTAACACACTGACATTGTAATAACTGTCAATAAGGGAGAAAAGAGATACAACCAGAAACTTTGACGGGAGGACTTAACACTCTAAAAATTTCCTGTGTATCTCTCATTTTAAGTATTCCTACAAGTTTCTTTGATGTATAAAGCTCTGTGATTGCCCTCTCTCTGAACAGATCAAGGCTATCCCATTCCACAGTGCTTAGAAAATGAAGTACTGGAAAGGTCCTCCGAGACTCATTTGTCTGCCCCACACTAAACTGTCAACACACAGGAAAACTGAGGCCGGAAGAGGGAAAATGATTGATCACGGTCACGTAGCNGTGCTTAGAAAATGAAGTACTGGAAAGGTCCTCCGAGACTCATTTGTCTGCCCCACACTAAACTGTCAACACACAGGAAAACTGAGGCCGGAAGAGGGAAAATGATTGATCACGGTCACGTAGCCACCGTGTCTATTTTCATGAGCTCTTCCCCTAGTAAGTCATAACTTGGAGGTGTCACCACAACTACTGTCTGCTTGTTTGTTTTTTAAAACGCTGTTTTAGAAAACAAACTTACAGTTACCCAAGGAGAAAGGCAGAGGAGGGGAGGGATAAGTTAGGAGCCTGGGACTAACAGAGACACACGACTATAAACAAAACAGATAACCAACAAGGGCCCTGTTTCGCCCATACAGCACAGGGAATTGCTCAGTATTTTATAATAACCTTTAAAGACAAGGGCTTCCCTGGTGCCTCAGCTGNAACAGCTTTATTCGGATTTCACCAGTTTTTCCACTCATGCCCTTTCTCAGTTCCGGGGCCCAATCCAGGATCCCACACTGTGTTCCGTAGCTATTTCTCCTTATTTCCTCTGGTTTCTCACTCTTTTTTCTTCTTTTTGTAAGTGGTTTTACGGAGGTATGCTTGACAGGGAAGGCACATGCTGAACGCACGGCGCCTCAGTCTTTCCTTGTCTTTCATGCCCTGGCCACTGTTGAAGAACGCCGGTGAGGTACTTCGTGGGCATCTATTTAGACCTGTCCAACATTTTCTCAGGTTCAACTACCGTTATGAATTTGGGGGAAGAATTCTGAGGACCTGATGGGCCCTTTTCAGTATGTCTTATTATTGTGGATATAAACCTGTTGACCTGGATTACTGGGTTAAAGTGGGCTTTGCCAGGATTCTCCCCCATCAAGTAACTACTTTTCTCTTTGTAATTAATAAATATTTGGAGGGAGATACTTTGAGGTTCTGTGTCCATATTCTGCTCCTCCTGACACTCATCTTCTGAGCCCTGGCCAGTGGCCCTGCCGGGAGCAGTCACTGCTGCTGGGGTTCTCTGAAGGCAAATTTCCATCTCCCTCATCGCTTTCACGTTTACTAATTTAAATTCTTCTGTACGGAAAAGTACTTCTCCTTCCATTTACTTATTCATTCAGTCATTCATTTATTTTGTTCTGCGCCTTACTCGTTCAGTCTGACTCTTTGCAACCCCACAGAGTGCAACCCGCCAGGCTTCTCTGTCCACGGGATTCTCCCGACAAGAATACTGGAGTGGGTTGCCATTTCCTCCTCCAGGGGAATCTTCCCAATCCAGGGATCGAACTTGTGTCTCCTGCATTGGCAGGTGGATTCTTCACCATCTCAGCCACCAGAGAAGCCCTTTATATCAGTACAGAATCATGTGTGTGTGTATATGTATATACATATACACACACACATGCATACATGATTGTATATAGATGGGGGTTGTAATCCAAAGCTGTAGTTCTTAAAAATTTTATTGTTCAAATTATTCCAGCCTTAGTCACTGGGAGTTGGAATTATTTGAATAATAAAATAAATAACTGTAGCACTGGATTTTAATACCCGATAGAATATATATATAGCTGGGCATTGGATAAATTAAGCTACTTTCTCCTCTGTAACCTGGCATCGTGGCTGCAAGACTTATAGGGAATCAGGCAAGATATTTTAATTTTTCTCTCAATTTAACTACTAACACAGGAATCTAATATAATGTACTTGAGACTTATTTTCTACGGATCCGAGTTATTTTCTCAACTTCTAGGTCACTTTCCTATCTTTGTTTTGTCTTAGACAAGTAAGTTACTGTGGCCTCTGTTCACTCACTGGTAGATTATACAGTAGAAAGAGTTCTGATAGTCAAAATAAAAGCTCTCTAAGAAATTTTGCAATAAAATACTATGAAACATCCACAGTTTTTTTTTTTAAGATTTTT
>SJYW01013781.1:978504-1004377 GCA_006410735.1 Raphicerus campestris
AAATGATAATGGATTCAAATGAACAGAAATCATTTAAACACATGCTCTGGAAATATGCCTTTGTTCAATTTGCTGCTCATATATTCTCAGAGCAATGGGAAATGTCATAAAAACGAATAATGCAGGAGTAAAGACAGTTGCTCAAAACCCTAAACATAGAACTCCTCTGAAAACAATTAATCTGAAGAAAATGACTTT
Organism: Raphicerus campestris; assembly: GCA_006410735.1. Lineage (NCBI taxonomy): Eukaryota > Metazoa > Chordata > Mammalia > Artiodactyla > Bovidae > Raphicerus > Raphicerus campestris. Next base: position 978,703 of record SJYW01013781.1, read on the forward strand.
TTTTGAAAAGTGAAGTATGTGCATGAAGATATTCACTGTATGTAGCTGAATAAGACTAGACAGTAACTGTATAACAATGAGAAAATTAGAAGCCGCCTAAAAACTGGCTTACTAAATTCTGTGATGTCACTAAGATGTCACTGAGATGAACTACCGTGTTGTCATTATGACATCTGAAAGCCAGGTAAACAGGGAGAAAGATACGTGATCTAATAGGGAAAGAAGCAGAAATACTACATAAACCATAACTGTTAGTGATTTGAAAACATACACAGGTCAGCTGGCACCGCAAGAAATGACGCAGAAGTTAGAACAGCAGTCTCTTGGTTTAGTATAGCCTGATTACCGGTGGTCTTTTTCTTATAAACGATATTTCACAGCTTCTCAGTAACAAAAACATCTTGAAAGAATTTAATGTGAAATGAGACAAACCCAATGGCCCAAATTCAACAGCCAAAGAAGTCATTTTCTCTGTCCTAGTTCCTAATCTCCTTTCTATTCACACTGCCTCCCCACCTGGAAGGTTTCAGAACCCTATCTGGGTTCCAGTCCTGCAGCTCTGTGCATGCCAAGCAGCATAGCTGAGCAGAAAGTGTATTTACAGAGGGCAGGCCTGAACCCTGCATGTGAACGCATAGAGAAGACGATAAAGATCGTGGGGTCCTATTAGTAATTTACAGGACTGCGATTTGCTCTGGCCGGTACACCTCTAATTGAATTCCTCAGCCATAAAATCACTGGGACCAAACGAGTTCAGATATCTTTTATCTAAACCCTTTTTTCTCCCTTACCATCAGTTAACATAATTCTTATGGGGCTTTTCTTCTTTTTATAGATTCATTTGTCTTAGTTATAAATTAACCCAAAAGCCACTCTCCTGACTACCCAGCGCTCCGGTGTGCCAGGTTCCTTTCGACTTGTACCACTCAGGATACGGGGCCATTTAAACTTCTGGTTGGTAAGTGATGTCCAGGAAATCATCTCTAGATTTTTAAAGACGATTCCTCAGAAGGAGAAATACCCCTAGTCAGAGATTCTGCTCAAAGCTGGGCACCCTGGAAAGAGGGGGAATGGAACTGCTAAGGACTTCCACTTATTTTTCCACTTTTTAAAGTGCTGGTAAAACATACACTTATATAAAAATGCACCATTTTAACCATTTTAAAAGGTACAGTTCTGTGGCAGTAAGTGCATCCACACTGCTAAGCATCCATCACTACCATCCCAAACGTCTTCATCTGCCCAGACTGAAACTGAGCTCCCTTTGAACACTGAAGCCCCATTCCCATTCCTCCCAGCCTACTTGCCATCGCTACGAATCTGACTATTCTAGATGACACTTCGGTTTCTTCTCGTTTCTCTTAAAGTTTCTGAGCTAGCATAGTTTACCAAATTGGTTGAACACACAAGATAGCTGACGACCAAAAACCCTTCAGGAAAGAACACTTAGTATTTTGTTTTTCGTGCCCAAATGCTCATTTTCAGAAGCCAGAGTACATGTCTGCCCCTTACTTGGTCTTTCAAGAGTTCAGTTTTTTTATTTTAAAGTGGCTTTGGGTTTTGTGGTGGGTTTTTGGGTTTTTTTTTTCAGTTAAACTGATTTTCAAAGCAAACAATGCAGCTATCGACTTCCTTTAAGAATCAAAGGTCCCTTATTATTCCTTGTATTCACAGAACTCCCAGACATTTTACCTGAAAACAGCGCCATCTTCTCTTATCTTCACCATTCAAATACAGGGCTCCTAATTCTATGGGCTTGTTCAAACGTTGTCTTGCATCAAGAAGAACGGTGGACCAAGAGATCATTTATGAGACACAGACTTAGTCTGCACACTGAAGTCACACCCTGATCATCGCCAGCTAAAATTTCTGCTAAGAGGTGGTTTCTGAGGATGCAGAGCCTTGTGGGTGTTTTCCCCAACTCACAGGTTTTCTAGGGGCTGGAAGTAACTGGTTGGAGAACTACGTGAGGAGGAAGCCTGTGGAGCTGAAGAACTAAGTGAGGAAGAAGGCTGTGGAGCCTAAGGAAGCTCTTAAGAAAGAGCTCCAGGTGTATTCCTTGATGAGAAGAGTGTTCTAAAGTTGGCAAACGAACAGAAACGCCCTCTGGAAACCAGTGAGAATCTAATGAGAATGGTTACTGAGGGACTCCAGCGTCACTTCGAAAGAATGTCTCATCTTGAAATAATTTCAGGTTGATCAAAACGCTGCAAAGATACAGTTTCCATGTCACTTGTGCTGGGCTTCCTACTGTGAATGTTTTACAACCACAGCCCAATGAAGAAAACTAATAAATGAGTTGGCACGAGAATGTAAACAGCTTTATTCGGATTTCACCAGTTTTTCCACTCATGCCCTTTCTCAGTTCCGGGGCCCAATCCAGGATCCCACACTATGTTCCGTAGCTATTTCTCCTTATTTCCTCTGGTTTCTCACTCTTTTTTCTTCCTTTTTAAAGTGGTTTTACGGAGGTATGCTTGACAGGGAAGGCACATGCTGAACGCACAGCGCCTCAGTCTTTCCTTGTCTTTCACGCCCTGGCCACTGTTGAAGAACGCCGGTGAGGTACTTCGTGGGCATCTATTTAGACCTGTCCAACATTTTCTCAGGTTCAACTACCATTATGAATTTGGGGGAAGAATTCTGAGGACCTGATGGGCCCTTTTCAGTATGTCTTATTATTGTGGATATAAACCTGTCNCCTTGTCTTTCACGCCCTGGCCACTGTTGAAGAACGCCGGTGAGGTACTTCGTGGGCATCTATTTAGACCTGTCCAACATTTTCTCAGGTTCAACTACCATTATGAATTTGGGGGAAGAATTCTGAGGACCTGATGGGCCCTTTTCAGTATGTCTTATTATTGTGGATATAAACCTGTCGACCTGGATTACTTGGTTAAAGTGGGCTTTGCCAGGATTCTCCCCCACCAAGTAACTACTTTCCTCTTTGTAATTAATAAATATTTGGAGGGAGATACTTTGAGGTTCTGTGTCCATATTCTGCTTCTCCTGACACTCATCTTCTGAGCACTGGCCAGTGGCCCTGCCGGGAGCAGTCACTGCTGCTGGGATTCTCTGAAGGCAAATTTCCATCTCCCTCATCGCTTTCACGTTTACTAATTTAAATTCTTCTGTACGGAAAAGTACTTCTCCTTCCATTTACTTATTCATTCAGTCATTCATTTATTTTGTTTCGTGCCTTACTCGTTCAGTCTGACTCTTTACAACCCCACAGAGTGCAACCCGCCAGNTGTGAACTCAGTATCAACGGTTAAGGGAACTATTTTGTGCTCAGCATGGGGCACAGACGAGCTAACGTGCCTGAGTTTAGACCATCGTGCTTTGCTTTCTGACTGGTGATCTGCATTGCAGCAATGTAGTCTGCACGTGAAACACTCTCTCATCTGTTAGCAGAAAATGAAAGGAGTCCCCACATCAAAACTGTTCATAACATATAATACACATAATACGTGAGAAACAACCTATCTACAATGGATTACCATTCTGACTTTTTTCACCCTGAAGTCAACTAAAAAGGGTTTAAATGTGTGAAAACACAAGGAAAGAAATATTGATAAAGAAAAATTTGAATAAAATCTCTATCTGAAAAAGCAAAGAATCTTGACGCCAGGCTAAGGTTAAATCATATTAGCTTTTTTTGACACTCACCTGAAATACATATGAACTCATTTTTTTAAAATTGACAGGAAAAAGTTAAGCTCTCTGGAAACTGCTACATATTCCTACCTTATGGCCCTAAGAGTTGAACCAGACAGAAAACTGGGCCAGTTTCTGTGACTTTCAGAACTTTCAGAACTCTCTCACTTTTTCTCAAGCCCCTTCCCTTTGGTAAACTCAGTAATCCGCTCTCTGTATCCACTTAGAACTGCACTGTGCCACAGAAGGTATAGTTTCCAGACATAAAATGTAATAATCGGGCAGAAACAAGATCTATTCTGGGGGCAGTATATACCAAGGGTTATAGTTCTTTCATGTTCCCCGTCTGATCAGTTAAATGCAGACTGGTGTAGAGTCATTCATTCATAAATCTCTCTCCTCATTGACGTAAGGCAGAGAACGAGGCTTTGAAGAGAGCAGACGAGCCCCTCCCACTTCAACAGAACCCACACCAGACAGGGTCTGTCCACATCTACGCATCCACCTTCCTATTATCTGAGACAGGCTTTCTGCCAGAATCTAAGGAGATGATAATGCAACTTACTCTACTCCGTCTGAAATGGTAAAAATGGTAAAAGTCGACTTAAGAAATAGGAAAATAAAAATGGAAGCAACTGAAAACTTATCAAAGAATTACTTCCCCAAGAAGCTCTGGGCCTTGATAATTTTATAGATAATTTGTTTCAAGTGTTCAAGGCAGAAATGTTTTTTGCTACAAAAATTGTTTCTGAGTAGAAAGAAAGAGAGTGACCAAATTAATTTTCAACACCTAACAAGAACAAAAATACCAACTTCACTTATTAATATTGACGCTAATGTACAAATAAAGTGCTAATGAACAAATACCAATAGTACAGTAAAAGAATAAAGCACCACAGTAAAGTTGGATTTACCTCAGAAAGACAGAAGATTTAATATTGGAAAACCTATTAGAATAATGTGTTCCAGCACTGAGTCAAATTTTAAAAGAAACCACGTGACTATCTCAAAAACCACCAGAAAAATACCCAGTAAAATTCAGCATTCATTCTTGAAAATATTTCCTTAGAGATGCAAGAAACTTTAAAAACAAGAATATTAATCTCAAAGTTACAGCCAACATCATCTTATTTGTGAAAGATTACAGCAGCATCTCCCCAAATATGCGTTCTATAGGTAACTAGACTCCGCAAGATTTTCCAGTGGAAAAGCTTCCACCACGAAATGAATCTGCACATATTGTTCATTTTTGGAGATCAATAAAGTACATTAACATTGCATATGTTCTGCAAGCTCCACAATCAGAAAAAAAACCCAACAGTATCAACAATAATCATCTGCTTAGCTATTTAGCTCACTAGTTTTCAAATGTATTTGAACATTTTTCTCACTTTCTATTATTTCACTCAACCCACTTCAGTGTGGCTTTCACCACCCACCTTTCTACTGAAACTCAAGCAAAAGTGACAAGTGGGCTCCTTAATAAATCCGTTAGGCTTTTCTTGGTTTTCATTCTATTTGTGCAGTGGTGCGCTGTTAAGTGAAAGTCGCTAAGTCATGTCTGACTCTTTGCAACCCCATGCACTACCGCCCGCCAGGCTCCTCTGTCCATGGAATTCTCCAGGCCAGAATACTGGAGCAGTTGCCGTTCCCTTCTCCAGGGGAGCCTCTCAACCCAGGGACTGAACCTGGGTCTCCCGCACTGCAGGCAGATTCTTCACCGTCTGGGTCACCAGACGTTCAAGGAGGCTCAACTCAGAACCGCAGGAGACCCTTCTCACCTTCCTTTCCTTTGACATTTTCACGTCCTATGCTTTCCAAAGCATCTCCTTCAGCGAAAGTCCTCCTAACTCAACAGGTCCTTCGTCCCAAGCCCAGTAATGTCACAATCTCGCCTTCCTCTCTGTCTGAGCTCTTTAGAACTGTGGCAACGTAAATCTCCTCCAGCCTTTCATGTCCAGCCCCTTTCTACTCATTCTCCAATACCTGACAAAAATGCAGGAGCTGACCTAGTAAAATCAACTATTCTAAGGGACAGGGGAAAGAAAAGAAAAAGAAGGAAAGTGAAGTCACTCAGTCGTGTCCAACTCTTTGGGGCCCCATGGACTGCAGCCCACCAGGCTCCTCTGTCCATGGGATTTCCCAGGCAAGAATACTAGAGTGGGTTGCCATTTCCTTCTCCAAGATGCTCTCAAATGAAAAGTCTCTTTGGTGCACTGAGGGAAGGCCAAAGTGTATGAATGCTCCCAAATGACTAATTTCTATCCCATTGGGTTAAATACCTGGTCTGCCACTGACCTCCCCGCCCTCAAATTGCTGACTGATTCCATGAGAAGCCAGAGTCCAGATGAGCCAATCATACCCTTCTCTAGATTTTTATAACACTCCCATTCAAAGCTGGCTATTAAATTGATGTCCATAGCCTGAGGTGACAAAAGAAAGTGACTTTCTTTGAATGCAGCGGAATTTAAGAGAAAGGGGAAAATGGAAATAAAGAAATCTCCTAAGAGGGGTTGGTTTTCAGTGACAGGGGAGTTACTGAATATAAAGATCTGCTGATCCACTTTACTTTGTCACAAGTAACAGCTACAAGTACTTTCAAGTGGCTTCCTTCTAACACACAAACCAACTGGCAGGGAACCAGAACAACTGAAAAGCGTGGATCTAATCCCTGGGTACATCTGAATGCGGTTACACGTCTGTGGACGGAATTGTTCGGTGTGGAACAGTGCTGGCAGTATGGGGTGGAGTTATCTCATTCTCCGGCAAGTTAAACACGGGGGAATCAGACTCTTGTTAGCACGTGCAAGACAAGGTGCCTGGGTTTGGGCTGCCTGAGTTCAGATCTTAGTCTTATCACCTGGCAGGTTATTTTTACCTCTCCATGCTTGTTTCCTCATCTGCAAAATGGAGATAATAGTGTACACCTTTAACAGGTTGCTGGACGACTAAAATGTATGTCATGTGCCTAAAATAGAGCCTGATATAGAATCAGGGCTCGGTAAATATGGACTATTACTATCAATTGCTGGGTTATTTTTTTGATGCCTGAGAAAATTAAGGAAGAGTCCTTTAGAAGGATGGGTAAATGACAGTTTAGCTGAGGATTTAAACTGTGGAGCAGACTGAAGTGGAGACTGAACTGGAAGGAAGCATTATCTAAACATGAAATCCTATGGTTACATTTATAAACCAATCTTTAAGTTATCCCAGTGAACAATAATAGTACTCCAAAAAGTCATGATACCTATTCAGGATTAGGAAGGAGAATGAAACTGTAGATTTGAAATGAACAGCAATAGGGACTTCCTGGCGGGCCACTGGCTAAGACTCTGTGTTCCCAACGCAGGGGGCCTGAGTTTGATCCTTGGTCAGGGAGCTAGATCCCACATGCTGCAACAAGNCTTTCTATTATTTCACTCAACCCACTTCAGTGTGGCTTTCACCACCCACCTTTCTACTGAAACTCAAGCAAAAGTGACAAGTGGGCTCCTTAATAAATCCGTTAGGCTTTTCTTGGTTTTCATTCTATTTGTGCAGTGGTGCGCTGTTAAGTGAAAGTCGCTAAGTCATGTCTGACTCTTTGCAACCCCATGCACTATACAGCCCGCCAGGCTCCTCTGTCCATGGAATTCTCCAGGCCAGAATACTGGAGCAGTTGCCGTTCCCTTCTCCAGGGGAGCCTCTCAACCCAGGGACTGAACCTGGGTCTCCCGCACTGCAGGCAGATTCTTCACCGTCTGGGTCACCAGACGTTCAAGGAGGCTCAACTCAGAACCGCAGGAGACCCTTCTCACCTTCCTTTCCTTTGACATTTTCACGTCCTATGCTTTCCAAAGCATCTCCTTCAGCGAAAGTCCTCCTAACTCAACAGGTCCTTCGTCCCAAGCCCAGTAATGTCACAATCTCGCCTTCCTCTCTGTCTGAGCTCTTTAGAACTGTGGCAACGTAAATCTCCTCCAGCCTTTCATGTCCAGCCCCTTTCTACTCATTCTCCAATACCTGACAAAAATGCAGGAGCTGACCTAGTAAAATCAACTATTCTAAGGGACAGGGGAAAGAAAAGAAAAAGAAGGAAAGTGAAGTCACTCAGTCGTGTCCAACTCTTTGGGGCCCCATGGACTGCAGCCCACCAGGCTCCTCTGTCCATGGGATTTCCCAGGCAAGAATACTAGAGTGGGTTGCCATTTCCTTCTCCAAGATGCTCTCAAATGAAAAGTCTCTTTGGTGCACTGAGGGAAGGCCAAAGTGTATGAATGCTCCCAAATGACTAATTTCTATCCCATTGGGTTAAATACCTGGTCTGCCACTGACCTCCCCGCCCTCAAATTGCTGACTGATTCCATGAGAAGCCAGAGTCCAGATGAGCCAATCATACCCTTCTCTAGATTTTTATAACACTCCCATTCAAAGCTGGCTATTAAATTGATGTCCATAGCCTGAGGTGACAAAATAAAGTGACTTTCTTTGAATGCAGCGGAATTTAAGAGAAAGGGGAAAATGGAAATAAAGAAATCTCCTAAGAGGGGTTGGTTTTCAGTGACAGGGGAGTTACTGAATATAAAGATCTGCTGATCCACTTTACTTTGTCACAAGTAACAGCTACAAGTACTTTCAAGTGGCTTCCTTCTAACACACAAACCAACTGGCAGGGAACCAGAACAACTGAAAAGCGTGGATCTAATCCCTGGGTACATCTGAATGCGGTTACACGTCTGTGGACGGAATTGTTCGGTGTGGAACAGTGCTGGCAGTATGGGGTGGAGTTATCTCATTCTCCGGCAAGTTAAACACGGGGGAATCAGACTCTTGTTAGCACGTGCAAGACAAGGTGCCTGGGTTTGGGCTGCCTGAGTTCAGATCTTAGTCTTATCACCTGGCAGGTTATTTTTACCTCTCCATGCTTGTTTCCTCATCTGCAAAATGGAGATAATAGTGTACACCTTTAACAGGTTGCTGGACGACTAAAATGTATGTCATGTGCCTAAAATAGAGCCTGATATAGAATCAGGGCTCGGTAAATATGGACTATTACTATCAATTGCTGGGTTATTTTTTTGATGCCTGAGAAAATTAAGGAAGAGTCCTTTAGAAGGATGGGTAAATGACAGTTTAGCTGAGGATTTAAACTGTGGAGCAGACTGAAGTGGAGACTGAACTGGAAGGAAGCATTATCTAAACATGAAATCCTATGGTTACATTTATAAACCAATCTTTAAGTTATCCCAGTGAACAATAATAGTACTCCAAAAAGTCATGATACCTATTCAGGATTAGGAAGGAGAATGAAACTGTAGATTTGAAATGAACAGCAATAGGGACTTCCTGGCGGGCCACTGGCTAAGACTCTGTGTTCCCAACGCAGGGGGCCTGAGTTTGATCCTTGGTCAGGGAGCTAGATCCCACATGCTGCAACAAGAGCTTTCATGCCCCAACAAACATCAAAGGTCCTGCAAGCCACAACGAAGACCCGCCACAGTCAAATAAATAAATAAAACTAAATATTAAAAAAAAAACAAAGCAAGACTTCCAAACTTAAAAAAAAAGCAACAATTATTTGTTGAGCATCTGACATTTGTTAACAGTGTTCTAGGCACTGGGGATAAACAATGAACAAAACAGAGAAAGATTCCAGCTCTTGTGTAACTGTGTAAACCAAGATGTAATTTAAAAAATTAGATGGTGCTAAAGGACCCCATGATATATCTGATACATGTACCATGTGGAAAAATGAGGAACTAAAGTTGTTAAGGACAATTAGCTATTTCAATAAGCTACAGTGCTTTACTAGGAATTATGACTTAAGATCTGTTGATCCCTTTCTCCAAATCTGAGGAATAGTGATTCACTAATTTTTAAAAAAATCAATAAAAATCCACTTATAAGTGATAATCAATTTTATTTCATATATCTGAAAGAGCAACGTAAGCATGTTGCTCAGGTTATGTTCGGAGTAAAAAGTCCTGAATGTACTCATGGTGACTATAGTTGTTAACACTGTATTATATAATCAAAATTTGCTAAGAGCATAGAACTTACATGTTCTCTCCAAAAAAGAAAAAAAATAAATAAATAAAGGAGAGAAAGGTATCTGTGAGGTGATGGATGTTAACTAACAAATGGAGGGAAGTCTTTCACAATATACAGGTATTGCAAATCACCAGAATGCACATTGTCAATTTATGTCAATTTATGTCAGTTATGTCAATTATACTGCAATAAAGAAAAAAATACCTATGTCCTTATTTAATTAGTAGATTAAAAATACATTCCTTTTCCATACTGTATTTAAGAGACTGCACCAAAAACAGAGATACTAGAAATTGGGAAAGGAGAAAAGGAAGAGGGCCATCAGATGACAGAGCAGAAAAAGAAGGAAAAAAGGGACAGAATATGGAAAACACCAGAATATTTAAAACAAAAAAGGGGGGTTGGGGTGGGGAGTAAGAACAGAGTTAGAGGCAGAATGGTGCGGCGGTGAAGACCCCACCTGCCAGCGCAGGAGACGCGGGTTGGAGCCCTGAGGCGGGAAGAGCCCCTGGAGGGGGAATGCCAACCCACTGCAGTATTCTCACCTGGGAAAGCTCATGGACAGAGGAGCCTTCCGGGCTACCGTCCATGGGGTCACAAAAGCGGTCAGCCACGACTGAGCAACTCACCAATAACAAACAAAAAGAGCAGGAATGGAGAGGCAGGGGGAGGCAGGAGGAGGGTGCCAAGGAGGAAGGAGACGGGGAGGAGAGGCCCAGAAAGCAGAGCCAGGGAAACAGCTCTTCCCATTTCAGCTCAGCTGCTCTCTGTGGACACAGACTCAGAAAGGGCCAGCGCTGGGATCTTAAATGCTGTGTGGAAGTTAAGAAGCCTCCACAATTACTGAGCCAAAAAGTATTCACACTGATGATTACATAAGGATGCTGTTGCCTTCAAGAACTTGTCTTTGTTTTTTCTCTAAACTCACACTTTCTTTACTTTCATGCTGGTGTTTATAGCAGTTTCCCATGTGAAGTGCTTTGCCCACCATTCTGCTCGATGAACAACACTCAACAAATATTTATTGAGTACAGGCCTTCCCAGGTGGCTCAGCAGTTCACCTGCCGAGATGGCAGATATGGGTTCGATCCCTGGGTTGGGAAGATTCCCAGGAGGAGGAAACGGCAATCCGCTCCACTATTCTTGCTTGGAAAATCCCATGGACAGAGGAGCTTGGCGGGCTAAAGTCCGTGGGGCCTCAAAGAGTCGGACGTGACTGAGTGCTGAGCAGGCATGCATCACTCCACAGGAGTCTAGTTCTCCGGATCCTCCCAAGTATGCTCAATCTATGATCATCTGAGCTGCTCAAATGTTGACAGTAAGAGTCTGAAACTTGTCACAACTAAGTGAAATAAGCTGAATAATAAAAGTTATTTGAGCTTTCACCCACACCAAAATGGAATCCCAAAGACATTCCCCACATGGGTAGCCGTGCCTGGTCTTGTCTGGCCTTTGCGTTACATCATAGGAGTGGGGACTAATGATTAGGGGTCAGCAGACTGCCTGTGATTTATGTAACTTGCTTCTGCAGAAATCTGCATTGCCTGCGCAAATGTCACATGGAAGAGGAACTTCACGAATAGTAACATTGGAAATAAATGACAGTTGAGAAGGCATTCGAGAACAGTACTTTCTTTAAAAATAAAGTGTGGAACTCACTGCACAGGTATGTTTAAAAATCAAATTTGCAGGCAAATTTAGGGAAATATAATTACAAGTAATGATGAGAATGGCAGTAGACGTTGTTGTTCCAATACAGTCAAATAAGAAAGAGAAACGTCATCTGCAAAAATGCTGCAATCACTAGCTGTATACCTGAAACTTACGCAATACTGTCAATCAACTACTTCACCTGAAAAAAAAGAGAAAGAACTCTGTTCTTCTAAGCTAATGTTATAGAACAGGGAATCACCTTAACACCGGAAGGGACTTTATAAGGTCCCTGATTCGTTTCTCCTATCAAATAAGACCTCTTAACAGATAGCCATTCAGATTCTGCCTAAATATCTCTACTGACAAAAGCACGCACTTAGCATGCACACGAGAGTCCTCCCCACCTTTGGACAATGGCAGTTGTGAGATTTTTTTCTTTACACGGAGCTCATGTATGCCTCCCTTTAATTTCTAGCAATGCTTTGACAAGGGAAAGGAGCAACCTGCCTTGCTCACTGTTTGTCGAGAGCCAGCACGACGCGTGGCACAGGGTGCAGTGCCGTAAAAATGAGCCATAAAGCTGATGGCACGGCCGGCGACTGCCCTGCAAGACCCAGCCCCTAAGTCCAGGCCATCTGTCCTTTAGGGCAGTGGAGTTCTAACGCAGGATGAAGACATTTTTCTCTCTAATCTGTTGTGGATACTTTTATAAAATGCAAAAAACCATGTGCCTGAATGTCATGACAATATAGACTTTTTCCCCCCCATTAATGATGTTTTTCATTTATTTTTAAAATTTGACATATAGTGATTCACAATGTTGTGTTAGATTCAGGGGTACAGCAAAGTGGTTTAATTATACATACATTTCTATTCTTCTTCAGATTCTTTTCCACTATAGGCTACTAGAAGACGCTGACAATAGCTCCCTGTGCTGCATACTAGGTTCTTGCTGATTATTTATTTTATATATAGCAGTGTATCCGTGCTCAGTCACTCAGTCACGTCCGGCCCTTTCAACCCCATGGACTGTAGCCCACCAGGCTCCTCTGCTCATGGGATTTTTCCAGGCAAGGATCCTGGAGTGAGTTGCCAGTTCCTACTGCAAAATACACAGTATATGTATCTACTAGTCTCAAAGTCCTAACTCATCTCCCCCTTCCCTTTTGGTAAGCGTACGCTTGCTTCCTACCATGAACGTCTGTAAAGGCTTATCCTCGTATCTGCGCTCACCTTTTACCAAGTCGGAAACCAACAATGAGCGGAGCGGCATCAGGGCAGGGGCTGTCTCCAGAAGCTGCTTCACAGCGGCCCTCTCCTTTTGGCTCTTTCTGTTCTGACAGGCCCTCCTCTGTCCAGATTTTGCGATAGCCTCCTAGCTGCTTGCCCTGCACACTACTGCCAAATGAACCTTCTGATTAAATCATCTCACTCTTCCCCCCAAGACCTGGAATCCCAACCCTCCTTACAAGATAAAGCCCACACTCCTTTGCCCACACCCTAGAACCTTTCTCATCCCATCTGAAATCTACACCCAATCCCATTTCTCACTCCTCGCACAGACACACGACCCACTTCCGCTGGGATGATCTCTGCAGAATGACCTCCCAAGCCTGTGCTTATTCACTAGTCCAGCCTTCGTGTTCCTGCCCTGGAAATTCTTTCCCCCTCCTCTTATGCAGTCTCAAGCCCTGAACTTTTTTTTGCTTCTGCGTAAAATTCACATACATAAAATTAACTGTTCTAAAGTGTGCAGTTCAATGATATTTAGGACATTCTTAAAGTCGTGTAACTGTCATCTCTATCAAGTTCTAAAACAGCTTAATCTCCTGAGAAGGCCCCCGGCCCCCTCTGCCTCCAAGCCCTGGCAACAAATAATTTGCTTTCTATCTCTATGAATCTGCCCAGTCTGAGTATTTCATATTCATGAAATTGTATTTTGACTCCTTCTTCTTTTCTGGTATATTTAAAAGTCATTTTCCATTTTTCCAAAATTAATTTTTATTGGAGTACAGCTGCTTTACACTGTGCTCATTTCTACTTTACAGCAGAGTGAATCAGCCATGTGTCTACATATAAGCCCTCTCTTGGATTTTTCTTTAGGTGATCCTATCAATTCCTCAATTTTCCACATATAATCCAATACCCATCTCCTCTATAGGCTTTTCACAGGCTTACCCTCCACTCCAACTGATCTTGCCATTCTCGGAATTTTTGCAGCATTTGTTTTCTGCTTTCTCTAGTCCTTCACCACACACTGATTTGGGTTTTTCGGTAACTGCTTCAGCGCTGCCCCTTGCTGACTCACGTAGCTTCTACACTCTTAGGTCTAGGAGCTTCGCTGTCTGCCTTTGCGCCTGGAGCCTACTGAACCTGGACGGAACTCGGTGTGTCCGGCTGTGTGTGAAAGAGACGCGAGTGAAGGCCGCTCAAGTCTGGACCCTCTGTGAGGGGCGGCTCCAGGCCCAGGCCAGTTCTTATCCTCCCTCCTGTCGCGGCCTCCTGCCTGCCATGTGGTTCTCGCTCAGTGTCACAGGTGAGGCATGGGACACCTCTCTGCCCTGGTAGGAGATGAACAGGTGTGGCTGCAGGAGGATGATGGCAGGCTGCCCAGGGGTGGAGAGGGTGCAAGTGGCTTGCACTGGTCTCTTGCTAAGAGACTCCTACCTTCATTCCTCAGGCATACAGAGGCCCTACGGAGAAAAGTGGGCGTGCGGAGATGTCACAGGGCCACATTAAAAAAAAAAAAAGTTTGCCTGTTTGCTTTGCTTTCATATGTAAATCGGTTCCTTTGCCTGGTATTTTGATTTGAAGTGGCTCATAAACGTGTATCTACCTTGTAAAAGGAGATTAACTGTTAAACAATTATGGCGATAATACTTGTGATTCACATATGAAATAGCTGAGCATGTAATTATTTTATACATTATAAACAAATGGATAGGCTGAGACCATGTAGTGTTTTATCTAACAATTGACACAACGTTTGAAAGGGAACCGGTTTTATTTTCTGCATGAGTAATAATTCTAAGTAACATTCTGGATCATACATCTGTAGCAACTTTTCTCCCTGCTGTAATATTAAACTGAATTTGTTACAGTTGCCACTGGAAGTCTCCAAACAAGAAAGAAAAACGGCGCCCTGGCCCTCAGGCCATTTTAAAACCTGTTCTTCTGAGCAGGACAAGAAAAAGATCCAACACAGAATGCTAAAGGTCTATAATTAACATTTTTTTTCTCTTTCATATCCCATTTTGCTCGCTTTAGCAGAACAAAATGGAAATTTCTTCTGGCATTAATTTCATATCACTCTGTGTAACTAAAAGTGTTAAAATAGAAATAAACATTTTTAGAGAGTAATTTAGGGAATGCCCTAAATATCAGTGAAGAATCCACCTGCAATGCAGGAGACCTGGGTTGGATCCCTGGGTTGGGAAGATCCCCTCCAAAAGGGAATGGTGACCCACTCCAACACTCTTGCCAAGAAAATCACATGGACAGAGGAGCCAGGCAGGCTACAATCCATGGGGTCACAGAGAGCCAGATATGACTGAGCAACTTCCACTTCACACTAAAGATGTGGAGAAGGGGAGCACTGAGAAGCCGGCAGCGAAATGACGCAAAGCAGTCCGCAAAATCAGACCAAGTTTGAAAGCATTTATAAAGTAATGACAATGTGCTCAGTCCCCTGTGCTGTGGGCTGTGAATTAGGGAAGGTAAGCAGGGCACGTACACATGAGAAGAACAGAAAGATCCTCACCGCTCATTTCTACTCTCTAGGAATTCATACTTTTGCTTGGTACAGAACTTGCACATAAAACTTGTAAGACCTGACTGCAAACAATCAGCAGATACAGTGAGTAATATAGAATCTGGAACGTGTTAAGCTGCATTTCAGAGTAAATCTCTTCCAATTATGTTTCAGCTAAAAGTAAAGTTAGTCTGCATTTTCTGTTTAATAGCTAGTGGCCAGAGTGAATTATTTCACAAGTATGTTGTGTGACACAGGAAATCCATCTGACACTTAAAACTCCACGTGTGGGGCAAAAACAAAATGTGTGTGTATGTGCTGTGCTTCCTCAGGATCAGAGATGGTTCTAGCAGGTACGCACACGTGGTCAAGGGCACACGAATCATGTGAATGGCCTAAAGACACATCACACCAATGTGCTATGTTCCGTCACTTAATAATCTTCTTAACTTTCACTGAGTTCGGTTATTTGCCTGCCTGGTGCTAGATTCTGATTCCCTTCCCCAATCTGAAAAGCACCTGGGCCACCAGCTATAAAGTCATGTCACCAGGTGGGCAGATTTTGCTTCCTGTATAAGGAAACCTAGTGCTGGGAAGCGAGTGGTCATCTGCTAAATGTCCACGGAGCTCTGAATAAATTATAGGGGAATTTGTGAAGTTTGAAGGCTCTGGGTACATCTGCGTTGAGATGCACTCTAATATTCCACGTCTATATAAGAAAATATTAATTCTATTTAACTTCATATAACTTCCTCCAAAATTTATTTTCCTTACCATTTGTTTCCCCCAAAGGATTTATCTCTAAGTGGTCAGCAAGACATTTTCTGAGAATTTAAAAACAGAACTGAAATGGTAATCAGACAACTGGGACTTGAGTACAGAGGCTGAGATAGCTGTGATACCGACACTGGCCGAAGGACAGTCATCTGAAGGAAGATCTGGGTCTCCTTTTACTCAAACATTATGTTCTAAATATTTAAAAATTCCAAATACGCTTTTTAAGGCTTCCCTGGTGGCTCAGACGGTAAAGCGTCTGCCTGCATGGCGGGAGACCTGGGTTTGATCCCTGGGTCTAAGGTAAGTTGCTAACTTTTATTTCCCAGGGGGGGAAAATATTGTTGCTGTTTTAAAAATTTTAATGGGATAGTCTCCGTGAAATTTGTTTCACATTTTTGTTAAGCGTAATTCATTTTTCTGATAAATAAGGTTATGAACTAAATTCACTTGGATAGTTAACCACTTAACTATATCCATTTTGAAATTACTATGAAATAAATACTCCATCTGCAAAGTGAATCAGCATCCTATTATTCGTATTTTCAAGAAAAGTTAATAGCTTATTAACAAAAAATGCATCCTTATGTCCTTTGCTAGTAAACTTTGTTGCTGAGAGAGAAATGGAATAATAATTATATTATTTATTATGCATGATACATACTATGTATGTATAACCTAAAATAATATAATAGATTTAGGAAAAGTATTCAAGGACACAGGTGTTCCCCTCCTTCACATCTAACTCAAAGACAGCCACCCAGTTCCAGGCTGGCCTGGCGACGCTGACTGGTCACGAGGCAGGAGTTACACTATTGCCTGTTCTTAGTCATCATGTCTCCCACTAACACCCTCGCTAAATCTAGATAACAATACTCATGAATGTCAGGAGGGATATCCTTGTCTGTTTTGTTCACTGCTTTAAACTCCTTCTCTAAAAGAGCTCTTGGCACAAAGTAGGAGCTCAACAGATTTTTGTTGGGTAAATAAATCTTCACTAAAAAGGAGCTTCTCCTCTGTCGATTTGTTTTTGGGGTGTGGGAGGGTCATTCTCCAGGTTGGTGATAGCCTGAGGTTTGCCTTGGGCTGTATTAAGGATTAAATCATCAGAAATGGTGGCGGGGGAGGGGAAAGAAGCAAGAAATTAGCTCATATCCCTGATATGAAGTTTCTAAAATAATGTTTAAAACTTTGTTTTCATTTAGATAAAGTCTATTCTAAAGGCATCAGGCGGATATAAATTTCTCAAAGAAAGTTCCAAAGAAAGTGACCAGAAAAATGTAACCTGTGATCTGAGGTGAAGGCAAAACTATTTAATTTTCCCTCTGGGATTTTCTAGAGCAATGCAACAGAAAAAAGGAAGAAGTATTCAATTCAAAGGACACTGCTGCGAGTGTCTGTGGGTAGCACACACATAGACATTGCTGCGTGTCTGTCTTTCACTGTGCTCACTCTGAGGTCTGACAAGATTTTGGGAAACCTTTAGTCACCACATATTACATCAAGGTCGCATAATAACCATTTGCAATAGAAGTTTACCCTCTTCTGCTTCTGCGTCAGCTATTTATGGCTACCAGTTCAGAATTCTATTAGAGTTAGAAGACAAGCCATCCTGAGGTTATTTAATTTTAGGGAAAAAAAAAATCCATAATAGATATACACAGTTTTTAGAAAAAGACTTAAAAGGGGATAGCTGAAAAGGAAAATAACTCTGGAAACTATTGTTTAAAATAGCTGTTGTTTGGTGGATGCTAGCGATCAACTAGAGCACAGGCCCAAAGGAATCAACAAAATCAAACCGTATGTATGACTGAGAAAGACGAAGAGGCTGTGACAAAGATGGAGTACTTTTTCCTCCCAGAGACTAGTCCAGCAGAGCACAGAGAAGCCCAGTATGTAAGAGAAAACTAAGTGTGAAATAAAACTGGATATAACAGAAAAGAGTTCATGTGCTGTCTCACATTATCTTCAATGGCTTAAAAGCAATACAATAGCTAGAGAGTTCTCAATGTTTAATTTACTCTTTGCTTGATCTTTACTGATTAGGGTCACAGACATACTAAAAAATAAAAGCAATAAATGTAGGCTTTTAAGTATAGAAGCAATTTTATACTAATGGCTAAACTCTGGAAAAGAGAGAAAAGCATAAAACAAACAAAAAGCCTTCCATATCTATTTTAAAATACAAGCTACATTTTTTCATAACTTTTGTATTGTCCCTTCGTATGCACGTTTATATAAGGTTTCAATCAATGGTGCACATACATTCTTTATGTTACTTTTTAAAAACTATTTTTCAAGTTTGCTCTAGTTTTCCAATTTGTCACTGACAATTACATAACATTCCACCTACTAATTACATCATAATTTACTTAAGCATTCCACCACTGTTGAATAGTTATTTCCAAATATTGGTTCCTATAGCAATGCTTGTATGAAAGCCTTCGTGTATGTGGCTTGTCCTATATCCTCCACCTCTTTGGAAAAAATCTCCAAAGTAGGGGTACAGCAGCAGATTGTGCAATATTTTGCCCAACTGCCTTTTTAGCAGGCGGAACGAAGTGATAATAATAACAACAGCTATCCATAAGAGAACCAGTTTCTTCAATTCCTGAATCACAAAATTTTAGGATTAAAAAAAAAATCTATCATCAACAATCACTAGGACTGGTACATTTTCTACGATTGTGAAACTGGAATTGAAGTTTACAAATCTATTTCTTGTAAGTCTTTTAATTTGGGTCCTTCAGGGCCAGACCATCCTCAGATACTATATAAAATCCAGTCTGTGAACTTACAGACTGGGGATTCTTGGCAACCATGCTAAGGGAAGGGGAATCAGTGATTCTCCGACTAAGCACATAGCCAGCTAGCCTCTACGGACACAAGCTTATCCGAAACAAGACTGAGTCTCTCTAACTAATAAGATGTCAAACCAACAGAGCCAACTGACAGGATGATCTCAAGAGCTTCTATCACTACCTATAGGGTAATACATCAAGAGACTTAACTATAGGCAAGAGCGAGAACAACCCAGACTGCGCTGCGCACTGGGCTCCAGGCTCTCAGATGGGACCCGGGACTCAGCAGCAGTGAGAGGTTCTCACACACTACACGAGAGAATCCCCCGCAGGGCTTGTTGAAAGACAGGTTATCAGGCCTTATCCCTAGAGTTTCTAATTCAGTAGGTCTGGGGTGGGGCCTGAGAATTTACATTTCCACCAGGTTCCCAGACACTGCTGCTGCTCCAAGGACCACTCTTTATCATAGTCTATTTCTTGATTCTTTTAAAAGCCTGTATTAAGTACTAGTGAGTACTGTGCCATGTGCTGGAGACAGAAAGATGAGTAAAACCAGTCAGTCCTGCTTCAAGAAATTAATAATCTATGTTTTTGTAGACACTGTACTGCTCTCGTCCTGAAAGTCAACAAACTGGGACCTTGTTGAAAACAAAAGTTTAAAAGTATATTGCTTTTAAAGAAAACTGGGGTATTTCTAATTAGTTCCAAATGCTTTAGGAAAACATGTAGTAATCCTACACTGGCAAAGGCCTGGGTGTTTCCTTCACTCTTCTGAATTTTCTGAACATATGCAAATAATTTGCTACAGCATCTTCTTCATGTATATATATATACACACCATTCATTTGTTTGTTCTCTTTCATAACTTCATCCACCACATAAAAAAAGAGAAAGATTTTATATAAGTACTTGTCCATACACAATCAAAACCTTGTTCACAAAATCCAGGTAATTATCAACTGAGACAGAAAAAAACAACAGTAAGTACAGCAGGACTTAGGGATTCTCTGATGTAGATTTAGACTTCAGCAACACTGTGGCAAAGTAAATGACACAAGTGTGCAATATGCTTTCTTACACCCATGACGGTGGCCCGTACTTAACTGTTTAACACTGCCTATCAGCTGATTCACAGGATTAATGAACTTGCTTTTGAGGTGGCTACTAAGCTTCTATTTCCATCAGATACACACTGATTTCCTATAAGTATTTTTGGCAAAAAACATAAAAGGAAAAATAAAGTATATATAAAATTTTATGATCTGAGGATTTGCCCAAGTCTTAAGCATTATTTATACATCTTTGGCATATTTTTTTTTATGATGTGATTGAGAGATTCCTCTCATTTCAGTCTGTTAGAAAGCTACTTTAAGTTTGGAAGAACTAATTCAAGAGGGGACTAGATAATTTGCCTAATGTCACAGAGAGAGGAAGACATAGTTAGCAGTAATAGCCATATATCTAATTATACTAGCCAACTACCAACTCCCAGGGCCTTAAGTTTGATAAATGTCTCAAACTGACATGTAGGAATGACGATTTGTTTTTTCTAAAGGAAAAAATGGTTCAAGGAAGAATTACAACACATGTTGATTTTGGTTTTTTTACCAGGCCATGCAGCTTGTGGGATTTTAGTTCCCCATCCAGGGACTGAACCCAGCCTCTGGCAATGAGAATGCAAAGTCCTAACCACTGAACCGCCAGGGAATTCCCCTGTGTTGATTTTTAAGAGAAAAAAATATGCCTGTGTGGGAGAATATATTCTTTTGTGTCACTACTATCTCAAGTGACTATTTTCAAATTTGGTTTCATAAAGGCTGGGTTATGGAGAACTGGGGACAGGACTCGCTTTAATTTTATTCTGCCTTCTCCTGATCCCCTCTTTACATTTCAACTGTGTTTATTATTCCTTAAAAGCTTTGCCTGCAGGTAGCAAGCAAACCAGGAAACTAACCTCTCAAATTTTTGCTGATAATGTCTTAAAGAATTAACCCTGCTAGGAATATTGGCATTTTGAAGGCAGACTCCAAACTTTCAAAGGACACAGGCAGCCGAGGCGAAATGATGGTCAGTGGGGTGGGGTCAAGGTTAGGTTCTTTCCAGCATCTCGCTGCTGCACGAAGCAGTCTTCATCACTCAGGAGTAGTTATTTCTTAAACACACAGGATAATAATATCCTCTCTCCACTCACTTGCTGGGGCTGTCTCCTGAAGCAACCTAGAACGCCTGAGACACAGTGCCAAGCAGCAACTTTAGAATTCAAACCTCTCCTAAAAGTTTCTGATGTCACCAAGGCACAGGGTAAATTCTTAGAAACCAACCCCTTCCATTCAGGTCTCTGTACGATTACTGTGCAACCCGCTGAATGTGGGAAGTGAGTGCACACAGACCTCCACTCCCACTCAGGGTATTTCCCTAGTTTTCTCTCTCCCTCCTAGCTACCTTCTCCTTATCTACGGTAATCTGTGCAGACTTCACACCCCGGGTCTATGCTAATCTGAACTCTTCCCAGAAGGTCAGGAAATGTGTCTCAAAGGGTCTTATCCACATATTACAATTCTAGATGAATCCACGAATTGAAGTGATTCTTAAAAAAAAAAAATCAGTTAAAACTAGCAGTGAATTTATTTTCTAAAAAAAAAAAAAAAAAACCCACTGAAGTGAAATAAAAACTGTTTCTTAAGACACTGAATCAAATTGAACTAAACTTATAGGATCGAGTGTAAACCCCCCCTTACAGTTTTAAATCTCCATTGTAAATGGTTCATGGTGCATGAACTGATTACTTCATTTCTCTCCTTTATGTCTGAAAAATCGCAGCACAGAAAGGAAACCCATCCCAAAAAAGATTTCAAGTTGGGAATGGCCTGGTCACTGGAATGGCTGAAGGCCCAGCCTTGGCTCTGAGAAAGCCAGAGAAGACCCACGAAGAGAATGGGACGGAGGGCTGCCCCCCACTGCCCAGCTGCAAAGGGGGGGCACCCATCCACAGGCACGGCCCAGCCCTTCTTTGTCCTCTGCCTCCTCATACTTTTAATGAGGTCCCCAGTTGGCCTCTGTATGTGAACTGGGAACAGAGTGGGGTTCAAGCTGAAGGTCAAGGCCCTTACTTTCTTGCACAGGAGACAGTTCGCAATAGAATGGATTTTTAAACAATCCATAAGAAGAATTTAAAATTTATTATCTGGACGATGCACCCTTAATTACATGATTTTCCAGTGAGTCCCTGCTAGTAAACGGGTGGGTTCCTAGGAGGCATGTTCACTTTTCAAGTCGCTAAAAGCCCATGTTTTTGGATACGGCTTCTTAGAAGGAGCCCCATGTTTTATGACAAGCACGGTCCCTATTTGTTCTTTAGGCTGCGACACTAAAATGTCTTTTGATCTGAAGGATCATAGGCCTCAGTATAAAACACACACACATTAAGCATTCACAGTATATGCCATAAAAATATGTAAAGACTAGAACTTCATCAAATAAAAGCACAGCTTGCGCCTTCTAAATGCGTGAAGAAGCAAAAACGGACACGAAAGACTACACACCATGTCTCACAGGACTCACAGAGATATTATCAACAGGGCAGAAATAATTCTTAGGCTGAGTTTTGTCCGAAGTCACCAGCGAATAGGAAATACAGTTTTAAACTGAATAATGATGAAATATCTCATTTCAGAAACATCTGATAAATTGATCACCACATGGCAAGCATTATCTTCTGTTCATTGTTAACAAGAATCTCAAAATTAGTACTAGGGTGAAGTATTAATATTTGTAATAGAATTAGCTGAATTAAATTCAGGGACAAGGTCAAATCATTTAAGATACACAGATTTGCTGATAAAGTCTTAAAATCATACAAAAAAAGAGAGCATGGAACAATAATTCCAATACTTTCCCCATTTACACTGATAAGGAAATGGAGAGTTAGAAAGGATAAATGACTTGTCTCACTATAATAATTAAAATAGTTAAAAATGTAAACATTCACAGTCTGAGTTAAACATTTGTTATTAAAACATAGGTGTACCTAGACTGTTGAATAAAAATACTAATACTATATAAACTTGTTTTTTAAAATAAAAAATAATTTAAGTATACACTATTATCGGTGATAGTTGTCTTCACATCTCCAAAAGTTTTCCCCCAAATACAGTCTATTTTATTTGAGCTGATTTCAAGAACCTACGGTATTTTAGGTAAATAAAAATTAGAATAAGTTCAAAAGATACACCGTAAAACTCCCCCAAATCTACCTCTGTGTTGTGATAAAATACAAATAGTAAATGACAAAGCCGGGGAGTATTAAAAATAGTCTTCAATTTAAATTTTTCATCTAGAATGCTATGACACTAACTAAAGTTTGATACACTGGGGCTATCTGTGCTTGCAAGGTGGTTATTTACAGATCTTATTATATTTTTGTGAAGTCAAATTAGATCAGTTTCAAAGGATTAAGCTTTTTAAATCACTGCCCTTTTTGTTGCTTTTAGGCCTTAAGGGAGAAAGCTACAGCTCAAGAGGTCAAAAGCAGTCAGAGATCTGCTAGGAAAAATAAAAGCAAGTTAGAAATTCAGATTAATAATTTTGAAGGGGGACACATGTTTATATCCATAGGCCAGTGGCTTCTTGATTAGAATTTTAAAAAAATTATTTACAGTTGATATTTATTTTTAGTGGAACCCAAAACTTCTTTCGGTATCCTTGCCACATTTTATGACATTATTATATTTCCAAGTTCAAGCGATAGTGAATTCAGCAGAACATCTACAAATTAGAATGACCAACATTTTCTGTTCTGCTCATTGGGCATATACAAATCCTATGAACGAAGCAAATGTAACAGACCAGGATATATAAAACATTTGTAAAGTATTATTTAATACTGTTTTCATGAAACTCTCCCAACAATAAAACACCATTTCACAATTTGAAAAATAAATGAAATGTATTATTAATATTTGTGTGCATTTCCATGGCTGTGCCATTCATACAACTGTCGAATACAAAATTATCTTGATAAATAAGAATAGTAGCAAACATCCTTATTTAAACAAATGCTTATTTTATTTTTACTGATTAAGAGCAATTAGCTATGATCAGTAATGTAATGCATATTCCTAAAGTCATGCTTTTTTCCTGTATAAATTTTCATACACAGGGGTAATACAGTTTTAATGTCACAGAGATGTTATAATTAATATTGTGATTTCTTTAAAGTCCTATGTTGTCTGTAAAATGCCATTCTGAAAAATATACAAAGAAACAAAGAGTAAGGAACCAGTCCCCTCAAAGAAAATAGCAATATTTATTTAAAATGCCAACTGCAAAAATATGTTTAAGGTATTCTAAGTTTAATAAAGAATATGATGCAGGTTGATATTTTAATTTTAAAATAAATTATATTATTTTACATTTAAAATCATGAAAAAAACAGTGCCTAAAAAACTTAACCTGGAAATCTCCAAACCTTTACACCTCACTGATGCCCCCTTTTTTACAGTAGTTATCATAAAAGCAAGAGACAAACTTTTAAAGGTGAAAAAGAATTTTGATTTAAAAATTAAATCACCAGTTTCTACGCCCTTTCCAGTGATTTGCAAGAGATTGAGCGGCAGGTCATTAATTGATCCTAAGATCTTTAAATTGAATATCTAATTATCAGCAAGTGTAGTATCACATATCATTAAAATTTAAATAAAGGATAATGACAAGAAGTACACAGTAAGACTATAATGGAGGATTGTGTAACAATCCTCACTTTTTGGCTAAGGGCATTCATTTAAGCGTTTTGTATATCAGAGAAAACTATGGTGCCTATTAACTTCCACAGACTGAATCCGATTGATCATAGGCAACATAAAAACTGTTTTCAAATTTGAAAAGATCTTTTGAAGTATCACCCGGAAAGCTGACTGGCAGCATCTCTGTTTTCCACAGACCTTTCATAGGAGTGGAAAGAATTTCTTTAAGAGAGAAGCTTCAGTGAACGTCTACATTGGCCTATTCCAGAAGGGTTTTGTAAAAGTCATCTAGACGACCATGAGGTCCTGTTTTCAGTCAGCGATTGATCCCTTCGCTATGAACAGGAAGACTGCCGCCCAACACCTGGGCTATGTCCGAGGTTTGCCCAGCGCCTTCTAAAGAGTGTTAGTCATTGCTCTCTCAGTATCTCTAACTACAATTTGTTTCATGAATGATAAAAACAGTTGACACGAAAAGAGTGTACTTCAAAACCCAAGTTTCTCCAGCAACAGGTTTCAGACAACTCAGTTAATCATCGTGTCTGGTTTTGTTTTCAGACAAGGATCTATACGAATCAATTTTACATGTTAACCTCAGTCTTGAAAAGAAGAAAACTTTAGTTTTTCTTCAGGACAGACTGCTATGTTCTTTTAAGCTTTCTCTCCTCAAATAATTGACACTCTTTCCCCAACCCTTACTCTCAGACCCAAGTGAATGAAATTCTCGCGGTAAAACAAGAGCACGACCAAATAATAACAACAGAATAATCATCACCACGAGCCTCACGCGCAGCGTCCTGCAAATTTTGGACACGCATCCCCAAGAGTGATTTCAACAGTGCAATTACAGAGTAAGCCGACTCACCTAAGCAAGGGGACTTAAGAATTTAGAGACGCAGGCTTCTGATCACCGGCGGAGGTAAAGGCCCCTTCTTTACCTAACCACTGACCTTATATAAAAGCCGCAGATAGGTTACTCCCAGTTTCAGCCTCCTTAACTCAGGCTCCTCCCCTAACACCGAGGCAGAAAGTACCACGGACACACACCCACTTTCCGCCCCCTGCACGCAGGGACTAGAGATTTCGGTGAAGCCAGCCCTGCGTCCACCTTGCCCGGTCAGGGCTCGCAGAGCGGGAGTCGAGCCCGGCACGTGGAGGAGCCACCGCACCGTCCGGCCACCCTCCGGACGGCAGGGCGGGTGGGACGGGCCCGCGCTCTCCATCCGCTGCCCCCGCGGGGCCGGCGAGCCCCGCGTCCCGGGCCGCTC
>SJYW01013781.1:1006016-1025424 GCA_006410735.1 Raphicerus campestris
GACACGTGGTGTGTGTGGGTGGGGGGTGCAAGTGGGGCGGGGCCTGGGGCTCAGGCTGGGAGAGCGAGGCGCGCTTTGGGTTCCGAGTTGCCTCGTGCCTGGACCCGGGTGGACTCTGGGCACCTTCGTTTCCTGCCTCTCCCGTGAACCTCTCCAAAGCGGGGCTGAGAGATGGCCAAGTAGAAAGCCTCTGGTCTTCTGGACATGAGGCCTTACTTACCTTGTCTGTTTCTGATCCCATTTGCTGAAAAGCACACCCTGTTCTGAGTCTGGCAGTCCTTGGGGAGCGAATAGAGCCCGTGATTTCAAGAAGTGTTATCACTTACTTGCCCACGATGCTCTCCACCTCCTTAGCGTCCTAATTGGGCCGGTTCTTTTTCGCCTAGGGAAGCTGGTTCTTGTTTGCAATTACAAGTGAAATATCATGAGGATGCTTATCATCTTGGAGAACATTCAGAGTTTAATTCTGCAGATCCATGTCCTCTGCCTGGCCCATACAATAGGAAGTGAAGAATCATAGCTGTACTGCTACTGCTGCTGCTAAGTCGCTTCAGTCGTGTCCGACTCTGTGCGACCCCATAGACGGCAGCCCACCAGGCTCCCCCGTCCCTGGGATTCTCCAGGCAAGAACACTGGAATGGGCTGCCATTTCCTTCTCCAACGCATGAAAGTGAAGTCGCTCAGTCGTGTCCAACTCTTAGCGACGCCATGGACTGCAGCTCACCCGGCTCCTCCGTCCATGGGATTTCCCAGGCGAGAGTACTGGAGTAGGGTGCCATCGCCTTCTCCGAACCATAGCTCTTGAGGGACTGAAAAGACCATCACCAAAAAACCCTACTTCCTTGCCTGCCAGGTAGGTAGACAGTTTGACGCTGGCTCAGCATTCTCTGCTCAGGTATCGAAGTGCTGCATGCGTCCCTCTTCTTGATCGCTCCAGACTGCCAATCTGCTTAAAAAAAAAAAAAGCTGAAATATAATTTGTAGAATCTGACATTTAAATAATCTGATTTAAATGTAAAACCCAATGATTTTTAGTTTATTGACAGAGTTTTCCCCCGCTTGTATTGCGAAATAATGGACATATATCACTATATAAGTGTAAAGTGTACAGCATGATAGCTTGATTTATGGTATGTTGTGAAATGATTACAATAGGTTTAGGTAACATTCATATAGAGACAATAAAAACAGAAGAAAATGTTTCTCCTTGTGATGAGAACTCTTAGGTTTTAAACTCTTAATAACTTTCTTAGTATCATACAGCAATGCTAACTATAGTTATGCTGTGTATTACATCTCTAGTACTAAATTATTTTTCTTCCAGTCTTACTGAGATATAATTGACATACAGCACTGTATAACTTCAAGGTACATAGCATAATGATTTGACTTACATGCATCATGAAATGATCATTGCAGTATAAGTTTAGTGAATATCCATCATCTCTAGTAGACTTAAATTATAACTGAAAATTTGTACCTTTTGACTATCCTTTAATTCCCCCCCCCACACACACACACATCTGGTAGCCACAGGTTTATAGGTTTAATTCTTACTTTTAGGTCTGCGATGTAATTTTGAGTGAAATTTTTTGTATGGTGTGAGGTAGGACCACTCTGCTTTTGGTGGAGAAATGCTCATAAGTAAACAATGTGGACTGAATGGAATCCCATCATAGTGAGCTCTCCCAGCTACAAGGGCTTATTCCAAACACTGAGGTTTGGTCCTAGGGCACTTGTTTTAACTTCCCTTGTGGCCCTTTGGTAAACAGTCCGCCTGTCATTACAGGAGAACCGGGTTCCATCCCTGGTTGGGGAATATCCCCTGGAGGAGGGAATGGCAACCCATTCCAGTATTCTTGCCTGGAGAATCTCATGGACAGAGTATCCTAGTGGGCTGCAGTCCATGGTGTTGCAAGAGTTGGACACAACTTAGTGATTAAACCTACCTACCTACCTAAGCTCATAACCTAAGCTCATAACCGGTGCAACACTTTTTATAGTTGATCTGAATACTTTCTAAATTTCCTTCCAGATTTTTTAAAAGTGATTTTTCTACTATATCTAAAATAGGTTAACAACAAGGACCTACTGTATAGCACAGGGAACTATACTCCATATCTTAAGCTTATAATGGAAAAGAATCTGAAAAAGAAGATATAAATGTATAACCAAATCACTTTGCTATATACTTGAAATTTTCAACACAACATTGTAAATTAACTATACTTCAATGAAAACTGTGATTTTAAAAGAAGCGACCTATACTTAGTGAAGCCTAAAAATGTAAGAAGTTAAGCAATAGAAAGAGAAATAGCATAAGTCTGTTTTTTAAACTACTGGTCTTGATTTATTAGTGGATTATGAAATCAGTTCGTGTGTCATAGCCAAATACTTTTTATAAGTCAAATAATACAGAACAAAATAGAAACTGTCAGCATTCTCTCCTGCATTAAAGTGTTGCTTCATTGTATCATGTGTGTGTATTTGTGTGTACCAGCAGTTGATGTAAAATTTGTGTTCTTTCTGTGTTTGGGGCTACATTTTCAAAACTTGGACAGACAATATATAAACTCTAGTTGCAGAATTCTTTCATCCCACAGACATTTACTGAGTGCTTATTTTGTGCCAGGTCCTCTGCTAAATTCTGGGGATAATATGATAAATAACAGGTGGTCTCTGCCCTGCAGCAGTGCACACATGCACTTCTATCCACATGTAATTTCTAGAAATGAAAGATTGTGCCTTGGTTCACTTTCCCCAGCTACAAGGGCTTATTCCAAATACTGAGGTTTGGTCCTAGGGCACTTGTTTTATTTCTTTGCAGTTAATGCTCAGTTGTTTATCTCACTTGAGATTTGCAGGCATATTTGCTTTTCTTCTAACTAGGGGAACTTTGTTCCCAGGTTCATAATTACATACTATGTTTATTGTATTGGGAAGGAAGTACAGGTCTAGTCATGGGAGCTGCCCTTAACTGAATCGATTTCCAGTTTATTCCAACTATACTTAAACTACCCCTACTGACCTCAACTTTTTTGTTTTGTTTTGCTTTTATTCTCAGTCCTCAGATATTTTTAAATACTGGTATATTATTTTTGAAATCATGACAAAATGTTATTTTCTAGGCATTTAGCAAAACAGTGTTGGCATCAGTGTTGAATGACAGGTAGCCGTGTTGCAGACTGAGCTTAGGAAAATGAATACGCTGCATGTCTGGCCGCGCAGTGAGGGGGAGGGTCGCTCCTTACAGCAGCTGTGTGCTGCCCTGGCTCTGGCATTTGTTGCTCTATCTGCAGGACCGTTGCTGTCTCTAGACACCATGAATTCCCGGGAGATTTATAAGATCTTAATTTAAAATTAAAAAAAATTATAACCAGTTCAACACGTTGGACAAGTTAAACACACACACACACACACACACCTATTTTGTGAATGACTGTTGTGTTTCTACACATGATTTTTAAATCTAGTTGTGAAATTTTACCTGCGAGCTCTCAATTTTAGTAGAATTTTATTACGGTCCTTTTCTCCTTCTCTTGCTATTTTGTCGTCTCTTATCTTGCCTCTCGCCAAATGACTTGCTCCTTTTTATAAGGTCTTAAGTACCAAAGCCAGGCTTGCAATCCATTTCTTCTGATTTTCAATTGCCTGATCCTTTCACTGTACATCTCTGCCTTATTCACATTCTATTTCTGTTTGCCGTGATTGCCTATAAATAAAAAAGAATTTTGCCAGAATATTTTAATAAATGCTTGATTATATATAAATTATTAGGTTATAATACAGCTATTGGTTCAAAATTTTAAAAATGGAAAATATACACAACTTTGTATTTTATTTTCTCTTAATATCCCAGTTTACAGCTTTCTTTTAGATAATTTGAAAAGATTGAAACAGACATAATTTCAAGGCCATTTCTTTGATGACTCCTAGTTTTGAAAATGTTTTATCTCTCATAATTTGTATAATAATATTTAATTCCAAGGAGATTCCATTTGGTGATTTCAGTAGTTTTGAGTTAGATGATTTAAATGTTAAAGTTTTAATTGTTTAAAACATCTTTTAAACGTTCAAAAAATACTTTTGCTATTCAGAGAATAATGAAACAGAGATTTGCCCTGCTTTCTCAGTTTTTCTTCATTCCTTCCCTATCCCCAGGAATTGATGTATTTTGCCTTTCAGATTGCCCTGTAAATATCAAGAGGTAGGAAGTAGTCAGCTATTAGGAAGAGAAGAATGCCAAGCAGGGTTTCCAGTTCAGGAGAACTGTCCTACTTCTATTTGTCTTTTCGTTTCAAGAGTTTAGTTTTCGTGAAGTAATGGTAGAATGGAAAGAGCCCTAACCTTTATCTCTACTCACTGTGACCTAGAGCAAGAGACCCACCCTCTCAGGCTTAGTTTCCTCATCTAGAAAATGGAAACATATTCTCATAATCTCATCAGTGACATAACTGAGAAAATATCAAGTCAGGCTCCCAGTAGGAACTCAGTGAATGCGGCTTATCAACTAGGTGAAAGCAATTAGACTGGTTTTCTTTCTTTTTTTTTTTTTTTGATAGTCACTTGCATTAAGACACAGTTTGGATGCTAAACTGAGGAGTTTTTCATATACATATTCATCTTTAGTCATCAGCCTACATGGATACTCTACTATCTTTCTTGCTTGTAAAAAAATCACTAGCCAAAATAAGTAGATTTTGAAATAGCTATGAATCCCACATATCTGTATAAGAATGGTTTTCTCAGGACATGCATGGAATTTACAGGTCCTAGGTTTTGTCACATAAAACAAAAAGCAAAACAAAACAAAAAAACTCTTTTTATGATGGAGAACGTTAGACAAGTATAGAAGTAGGCAGAAGAGTGTAATGAATCCCCCTTGTACCCGTAACCTGGCTTCATTCTAAGGCTAAGCCTGTTCCATCTCACCTCCCTCTTCTGTACCATTCTAAAACCCCTCAAAAGAATCTCATCATTTAAAAGTTGGTTCAAACAGTTAGCTCTGGTAGATTTTCAATTTATCGGAAAAATTTCTCTGCTAATATTTTCACAACTCTTCATGTCCATCGGGGGCGTGTTGCAAAATGTGCTCACAGCTCAGAGGCCTGCCATCTCCTTACTCTGGAGTTTTGGGACCTGAGGACGTGAACGCTGTGTCCAGGCTGAGAAATGGGCAAGGCGCCCAAGCGGTTACGGTATTTCAGTTGCTAACAACAGAACCACCAGAACAGAAAAAAAACCCATAAAATCCCAACACTTGTGTGTCTGTGATGTGTCTGTCTTCCCTTACTAAGATGTAAGCACTTTGACAGCAGAAGCCATGGTTTATTGATTTTTTTACGCCCAGGACCTGTTGCCCCACATGGCTTGAAACCAAATAAGTGGGCCATGAGTGTTTGTTGAATGATTGACTGCTGAGTGTTTAACTTGCAAACCTAAGCCTACTATTAAGCAAATAATTCAAATGTCACTTTGTCAAGAGATCCTCCATCACGATGGTTCTTTATTCTAACAGCTTTATTTTTCTTTCTACATGTATCACTACCCGAAATTATATTGTTAACATTTATTTATTGTTTGTTTTCCCACTCTGGAACATGAACCCCATGAAAGCAGCAATTTCTTTTTTTAGAGACTATTATTTTAGAGCAGCCTCAAGTTCACAGCAAAATTAAGACAAAGGTACAGAGGTTTCCATACAGCCCCTAAGGCTGTTTATTTGTTTCTTTAATTTGCTGTTGTGACCTTGGCTTATGGTATGCCTAACATATTGTAAACGTTTTTATTATTGAAAAAATAGTAGTGCCATATTCAGTCACCTTTAGAGGCTGTATTTTCATCATTCATGTCTACAAAGTTGAGGGATATCAACTTTTTTTTATTATTTACATAAATGATATCCCTCAGGATATCTCAGGCTCAACTGTTGAACTGACCCTTACCTAGGTAGCCACAAGCCTTTCTGTCTTTATGAACATAATTTTAATTTGAACATTTGGATCCATGTGCCAACTTTACTCTTCATCCAAACTGCTGCTGCTACTGATACACAGCATCAAACTGAGGATGGGGAAGTCTGAACCAAAGCCTGAGGAGCCTGTGTTCACACTCTGTTTCCACGGTGACAGTCCTGTCACATAATTTCCCTTATCCCTTTTTACAGAAGAGGTTTTCAGGCACACAGGGGCCTGTTTTTGAAATGCCTTAAGGAGAAGGCAATGGCACCCCGCTCCAGTACTCTTGCCTGGGAAATCCCACGGGCAGAGGANATTTCCCTTATCCCTTTTTACAGAAGAGGTTTTCAGGCACACAGGGGCCTGTTTTTGAAATGCCTTAAGGAGAAGGCAATGGCACCCCACTCCAGTACTCTTGCCTGGGAAATCCCATGGGCGGAGGAGCCTGGTGGGCTGCAGTCTATGGGGTCGCACAGAGTCGGACACGACTGAGCGACTTCACTTTCACTTGTCACTTTCATGCACTGGAGAAGGAGATGGCAACCCACTCGAGTGTTCTTGCCTGGAGAATCCCAGGGACGGGGGAGCCTGGTGGGCTGCCGTCTGTGGGGTCGCACAGAGTCGGGCACGGCTGAAGCGACTCAGCAGCAGCGGCAGGTATAAAGGTGTGAACTAAGCTAGCAGTAGACTTCTTGCTGCCCTGGCCATCCCCTCAACTTTCTCTCCAGTCCTGGCACTGATTCCTACNGCACGGCTGAAGCGACTCAGCAGCAGCGGCAGGTATAAAGGTGTGAACTAAGCTAGCAGTAGACTTCTTGCTGCCCTGGCCATCCCCTCAACTTTCTCTCCAGTCCTGGCACTGATTCCTACAAGGAGCACTTTTCACGCATCTGAGACAGGAAACGTGGACCCACTTTCTGGAGATGACGTTTAGGCCTGCAGAACACTTGTGTTTTGCATTTTTACTGCCTTTTAAATGAGAAACTGGTAGATTGATCATGAATCGCCTTTATATGTTCAGGAACTTTTGTGCACTAGTGGGAACGGGTAGGGAGGGCATCGGGAGATGTGTATGCTTTACAGTAGGTAATACTTTGTTAAAACTCAGCATTCAGAAAACTAAGATCATGGCATCTGGTCCCATCACTTCATGGCAAACGGAAAGCCAACACAGCTCTGTCTAGTCAAGGCTCTGGTTTTTCCAGTGGTCGTATATGGATATGAGAGTTGGCCTATAAAGAAGCACCGAAGAACTGATGCTTTTGAACTGTGGTGCTGGAGAAGACTCTTGAGAGTGCCTTGAACNAAGGGGGCACAGAGAAAATCAGGACTGATTATTCACAAGCATGGTTTCTTTGGGGAGGGGTGATAAAATGTTCCAGGTAGTGGTGATGGTTGCACAACTCTTCTCCATATACGAAAACCTACTGAATTGTACATTGAAAAGGATGACTTTTATGGTCTGTGGATTATATCTCAACTAAAAGAATGATGGGGAGAAAAAGATAGTTAATTATATCCTTCCCTTACCAAATAATACCCAGAATGTTTTTTCTTTTCTCCAGCCACCTAGCCTTGTGTGTGGGTTTTTTTGTTTTTTTTTTTGTCCTCTTATTCTCTTATTCCAGTGCTGCAGCAGACTGCCGTTCAGGTTATAACTCTGCCCATAGGAGCTGGCCAAGTGGACAAAGAGGGTCTGATGTCCCAGCCATGCATTCATTCTACCTGAAAGAGAGGGTTTCTTCTAATTCACGTAAAGGTGACTTTGCCTGGGCTTTTGGAATCGGGATGGTTGGTAAATACATGTACTTAGTCTACTATCTTGGATTAAAAATCATGCACTTCATAAGTCAGAAAGAGAAAGACAAATACCCTACGATATCACTTATATGTGGAATCTAAACTATGACACAAACGAATCTATGAAACAGAAATAGACTCAGACACAGAACAGACTGCTGTTTGCCATGGGGGAGCAAGGGCGGGGGAGGGGCGGATTGGGAGTTTGGCGTCAGACGATGTGGGTAAACAAGTTCCTACTGTATAGCATGGGGAACTATTGATATATTCAGTACACTATGATAAATCACAATGGGGAAAGAATATTTAAAATACAATGTACATGTATAACTGAATCACTTTTCTGTGTTACAGCAGAAATTAAGCCAACATTATAAATCAACTATACTTCAATTTCAAAAATTCGATAAAGAAGTCAAGCACTTCATGTTACTCTAATGCTGTAGTGGGATTATTTTCCAGAAGTGAACACTCTTTGGGCCTCTCTTTACAAGCTGGGTGGAAAATTATCTGATTGAGCTTTAAAAGTACATTTCTATTTTAAATATGTTATACAGTTCCTTTAAACTTGCCTTTTGTGTTTAAAAAGGATTTGGCGTATTGTTCAACTTTACATTATGATCCTCCAATACAGTTTTTATATTTGATACCATCACTGCTAAGAGGATTTCCTGATGCTGATTTGTTCTAACAATGCAACTTTTCTGAAGGCATTCTTGTAGAGATTTCAAAAGAGCTCAAATAATAGTATTTTCTACACTAAATTTAATCAGTGAGTCAGTGCACATTTATTGAGTTATTATTATGTTCAAAATAACAGTCTATTCCAAACAGGAAGAACCCCCAAATCATNCATTCTTGTAGAGATTTCAAAAGAGCTCAAATAATAGTATTTTCTACACTAAATTTAATCAGTGAGTCAGTGCACATTTATTGAGTTATTATTATGTTCAAAATAACAGTCTATTCCAAACAGGAAGAACCCCCAAATCATGGTACTTTACATACAAAGTACTTATATACTTAGCATATAGTAGGTACCCAATAAATATTAGTAGATCAGTCAATGCATAAGAGCAGTTTTGTTTGTGATACCTAAACATATTTGTGATACCTAAACTCTGACAAATAACCCTAGAATTTAATAGGTCCTTCATTCTACCATTAGAGAAAGACGGGAAGCTGATGTAAAAAATGTGATAAAATTAATGACTACTTCTAAGATCAATTCCACAACTCTGTCACACTAACCACTGTTTTAGTGTTAAATATCTGTAGCTGCCAGTTTTCTCAGAGAAGGCAATGGCACCCCACTCCAGTGTTCTTGCCTGGAGAATCCCAGGGACGGGGGAGCCTGGTGGGCTGCCGTCTATGGGTCGCACAGAGTCGGACACGACTGAAGCGTCTTAGCAGCAGCAGCAGCAGCAGCCGATTTTCTTCAGCAGTTTTTTGTCTACTTTGCCTCTTTGTTTATGACAGGGTATTTACTGTTACCTTTCATGAATATTTGAAGTGTTGCTACATAAAAATCAAGGATCAGTGGTTCTCAAATCTGGCTGCACATCAAAGAGTTAATGTTTTTGTGCTGTGTTTCCAGTCCTGGAAAGGTGGAATCCAGGATTCCGAGACTAATTAGTACCACCTGCTTGAGCTCCTGAGTCAAATTTAAGAAGCATCTTAGGTGATTCTTTTAAGTTTTATTTTTAACTACACAAGTTATACGGGAACAGAATTTTTTTCATTAAAAAATGGAAAGGTTTTAAATAATGCCAAATCCTCATCATCGGTCCCAATCGCGCTTCTTTCCTTCCTTGACATACGTGTGCTCCTTTCGCACAATAAAAATTTGAGAACCAGTGCCATAATGAAGAGGTCAGAAACAGTAAGTTGAAAAGTTGTGTTAGAGCTCAAATACGAGGCCACATTTTTAGCGTTTTCTCTATTGTGAAGTCGCAAAAAGTCACGCGCATGTGCACACGTGCACACACACACACACACACACACACACACACACACACACACACACACACTGTTGTGTGAATTACAGAGTCCAAGTCCCAGTTAAGACAGAACTCCCTTTTCAAGTATTTGAGGACCATCATTTCAGATGATATCTTACCAAAAGAATCTCTTCCTTCTCACGAAAAAAAAAAATGTTTAATTTCAGTTACCCTCAGTGAGAAATGTGAGCAATGGAAATAGTAAACATATTCCGTGTATGGGGTAAACAGTTGGTATTCGGGGTAAACACCAAGTAATTTATTGACTTGGCAAGGATCCCTTGAACTCCAGTATATAGTTAACTCTTACTTACCAAGGAACGAATTTTACTATTTTGGAAGTTGTAAGGTCATTGAGCCTCCTCTTGCAATTTGACTAAATTCTAGACTATGGACCATGTGCCTGAGATAGCAGAGGAATTAACCAGGCTGAAGGGGTGGGGGTGGGGAGGCTGGTCGAGGTTCACTGTCAAGTCCCTATTACGTCCCCTTTGCCACATCCTCTTTGCCACGCACAGTGTTACCTGGAAGAGAAACATCCTGCTTTTAGGGAGCTTATTGTCCTGTAGAGGAGGCAGAAAGTTCAAGAAAAGTAGAATATGATGGGTAAGTACAAATGGAAGAGGGGTTACCTGATTCCGGAGGGTGCACAGAGAGGCTGGGAAGGGAAGTGGGACCCGAGCTTAATCTTGAAGGATGAGTACAATGCAGCCATCTTAATAATAAACATATTTCGGAGGTAGAGTCCAAGACCTTTAAAAAGAAAAACAGAAGAAAAGGATTTGCTCCAACTTGAGCAATTAATAGGCTGAGTTTGAGACACACTGAATTTTCACTGTTGGTTGTAGGATGGGATCCTACAGGTAAAGATGTCCACGGACAATTGGCACCCCATGCTTGTAACTTTGGAAGGGATTCTCCAATGGAAATTCAATGGAGTTGTCATCATACGCTAGCAGTTGAAGCCTTTGATGTGCCTGGGTTGCCAGGGGGAGCAAGAAAAGGAGGCTGAAGAGAAATCTCTGCAGGTGATGAACTTGTAAGGGATAGAAGGAATCTGAGAAGGAGCCACAGGAGGGATAGAAAAAAGAATAATGAGAACGGCCTGGTACAGTGAAGGTCAAAGGAAGAGGGAAGACGATCCTGTCAGATGGCACAGAGCCGTCAGTTAAGATGAGCCTGGTGACTCTGGTGGAGGAGGACACGGAGGCGGGGACCGTGTTGGTCAGGAGCGTGCACTGGGCTTCTGCTGGGTGTCAGGCGTTGTAAGGTACCCTGCTATTTAATTTTTACTGCAGCCCTCTGAGCTATTAAGGCACCATCCTCACATTACAGCTGAGTCAACGAGGCACCGCAAGGCCTTGACCAGAGACAAGACAACTTGCCTGCAACAGATGGACACTAAGCCAGCTGTACCTGACTTTGGGTCCAGCCTCTCAGCCACTGCTGGTGTCCAGTGGTGGTGAAAAACTGGAGGTAATGAATGTGGGGCAACTCTTTAGAGACGTTTGTCAGTGAAGGAAAGAGGATAGATGTTACAAAGGAGAAGCTGGGTCTAAATAAAGTGGTTTTTATTTTTGTTTTGAGGATTAGAGAGGTTTGCCCATGATGATAAGCTGAGGACCAGCGCTAGTGAGAAGGAAAACAGTCATCTCTAGAATGAAGTGTTGATATATTTCTAATCAGAATAGATCTGGGGAGAGGCTGTCAGTTTAAATACCTGGAGCTGTTTGGTGCACTTTATGTATGTCAGTACACTTTATGAAAGAAATCACCTTTAGTGGGGGTCCATCCAGTTTTTTCTCACTCTGGAATCCATTAAAATGTAATTAATATCATTCATGATAAGGTAGACTGAATTTCATATTTCACTACAATTCACAACTTTACTCACCCTATCAAAGTTGGCCCTATCTATCTACGCTCAAGGTCAATACTAACAGTCCGAGATAGGCCCCATTTACACGATCCCTTCCTACGTTCACACGATAAAATCTAGCGTTTTCTTTCCTTTCCTAAGCTGCTATGCTCTGGTGGAATGGTCAGAGTTCTTTTCTTCATAACAGAAAAAAAAAAAAGAGAAAAGGTGTCCATTGCAGAGCTCCCAGGTGATCCTGCTGGTACTAGAACTGGCTAGTTTCCTTTCTCCCAAATCTTGTTTTCAAAAAAAAAAATTATGCCGTGTGCGGGTAAACTTTATCCAAACGGAACGTCTAGTAATCACACTAGAGGTGTCAGTTGCTCACTCGTGTCCGACTCTCTGCGATCTCATGGACTGCAGCCCACCAGGCTCCTCTCTCTGTGGAATTCTCCAGGCAAGATACTGGAGTGGTTTGCCATTCTCTCCTCCATAGCATCTTCCCGACCCAGGGATTGAACCAGCATCTCCCGCATCGCAGGTAGATTCTTTCCTGTCTGAGCTAACAGGGAAGTCCACTTATACTAGAAAGGGCAGTAAAATTCAACATGTTTAGCTTATAAAGGCCTCATCGTGAATTCCCTGCTGAGCCCCTCCAGAGCGCTTTGCAGCTCTCTCTCCAGAAGCTCATAGTTTTGCTGCTCCGCAAATGTGCTAAGTCACTTCAGTCGTGTCCGACTCTGCAACCCCATGGACGGTAGCCCACCAGGCCCCTCTGTCCTTCTGAGTCTTAGAGGATGAACTTTTGGTTACCAGCGGGGAAGAGTAGAGGGAGAGGGAGACTGGGAGTTTGGGATTGACATGTACACATTGCTGTATTTAAGAAAGATTACCTTGGAGAAGGGGATGGCAACCCACTCCAGTGTTCTTGCTCAGTAAATCCCATGGACAGAGGAGCCTGGCGGGCTACAGTCCATGAGGTCACAAGGAGTCATACTCTTCTGAGCAACGAACATTAACACTTTCACACTCGGGATGGATTTTCTAGCTCCAACTTACTCTTGGGGACCTGTGCTTTGTGTAAAAATAAAGACTATTGTCTACGAAAAAATAAATAGATAACCAACAAGAAACCTACTGTGCAACACAGGGAACTCTGCTTTATGCTCTAACAACCTAAATGGGAAAAGGACAGATACACGTGTTCATATCACTGAATCGCTCTGCTGTACACTTGAACCTAACACATTGTTAATCAACGATACTCCAATATAAAATAAAAATTACAGAAATCATAGTCTAGGTCATAAAGGTATCATTTTTATACCTTTAGACATACGAGGCCTTCCTGTGCGGAGGCTCCAGTGGCAGGGCTGTGGGGGAAAATGCAAAGCGACTGTGCCTACATCTCCTCCAGGAGCTTTCAGCTTTTTTAGGAGGGAGTTGCTGCTCGCAGAAGTGACAAGAATTCAGTCGTGAAAGGCTGGTGAAAATGGTGAAATGATGTTGGGTGACCCTAATTTCTTCCATTTAAAAATAATTGCACCGGTAGTGCAGGAATTTATTTTTGTGGAAGGGGATACAGAAATATCTAGAGGCAACTGAAAGTTCCCCGTTACTTCCTCCCCACTTCCACTTCCCTTCCCAGAAGGAGGCATCCAGTGCATTTTCCCAGGTATAGATGTCCACACGGGCTTTAACAGACATGCTTTTATAGTTGTTTAGCCTAAATTATTTGAAATGCATTGTGCTGTGAATTTTCTCACTCAAGGAGGCCTTTCATGTCAGAACATATGTATCTATTCTAAAGTCACCGTGCAGTACATTTTTAACTGTGTCTTTCAGCAGAGTGAAATAACAGGCCTAAGTTCTAAAACCATTGATGGGCAAACAGTAGTGATTATATTCAGTTACTTCCATGTTTAATTTCTTGTTTGAGAAAACTAAACCTCATAGGAATTTCCTCTTAACTTTTCCATCTTTTAAGAACATAGATTTAATGCACTATTTTGATGCATAAAAGACTATATGTATTTTGTTCAAAACAAACTATCATAAGTATATACATATATCGAATTTTATGCATTTATTTTTGGCTGCGCCGAGTCTTCGTTGCCGCCAGGGCTCTTCTTCTCTAGCTGTGGCAAGCGGGGCTACTCTCTAGCTGGGGTGCCCGGTCCCCTCCCTGCAGTGGCTTCTCCTGTTGGAGCACAGGCTCCAGGGTGCGTGGGCTCAGCAGCTGTGGCTCCCGGCCTCTAGACCACAGGCTCGGCAGTGGTGGCGCACAGATCCTGGGGCATGTAGGGTCTGCCTGGATCAGAGAGCGAACCCGTGTCTCCTGC
This sequence comes from Raphicerus campestris, assembly GCA_006410735.1. Lineage (NCBI taxonomy): Eukaryota > Metazoa > Chordata > Mammalia > Artiodactyla > Bovidae > Raphicerus > Raphicerus campestris. Next base: position 1,019,974 of record SJYW01013781.1, read on the forward strand.
ACTGGCAGGCGAATTCTTTACCACTGAGCCACTGGGGAAGCCCCAAAGTATTCTTAAAAGGAATAAAGCATAAAATACTAGAATATTACCTAACAAGCTACCGTTGAAAACTGTGGATCCCATGATGCAGAAACAGAATGAAATAAAGGGAAAAAATTCTTACATATCTAATAATAATGGGAATTCTAATGGTATCTAAGGAGTTCTTTTCTCATCATTGTTAAACTGATAACTAAAATCTTAAAGGAAAACCAAGATGCTGTGTACATCTTATTTAAAAAAACATTTACATACGCATGAATAGAAAAATGCCTAGAGAAAAATGTATGTTTTAACAGTGGTTATTGCTAGGTGGTGTGATGTGTTCAAGGTGATTGTCAGTCTTATTTCTTCCTGAACTTTCCAATTTAAAAAATAAGAAGTACGTATTTGTTTTCTTAATTAGAAAAAATAAAATGAGTTAGCTATTGATGAACTGAATGGCTGTTTCTCTGGATTTGAGAAAAAGAACCGTGGCCTCTTTCTATTTCCCCACATTACTTTTACTCAAATTAGCTGTCAAACTTTTAACATTTAGAAGAATAAAAAAATAGCATTGGACCATTAAGCCTAATGTATTAAATTATAACCTCATGTCAGATAAACTAAAAAATAGACTTGTAATGCATAAATAAAATACATCATCTAAAGTAGCTTGTTCTACTACTATTAGGCCAGCTCACAAAATGCACTTTTATCGACTAATATTTTAGATTTCTTTTATTAAATGATTGCTATATTTAATTTATAATTTGGCAAAATTCAGTTTTTCGAAAGCTCATTCTTGTCGTTTCCAAAAAAAGACAGGGGAAAGGAGAGAGGAAGCTGTGTTTACTGGGAAAGTTGCAACATCGGTTTGTAAGTGCTTTTAGCTTTAGATATTTTTTTCAACTATTTCTCTTACATAAGAGTCCTGTAATATCTCCATAGGGAGAAATAACCCTGGGTTGAATGATGTCTTTTTAATTTTTCCTCCAGATAGTGTTTACATATCAACATGTAGCAGTGACTCCATATTCAGAGTTATTAGCCAATTTGGGTGTCCATTTGCCATTAAGGACAATTGGTAATTTTAACAATCAATGAGAGTTTATTTTAGGAGAAAACTTACTGAAATTTGCAGGAAATAACCTTTTTGTTCCCAAACAGCTGTCATTGAACACCATTATATCTACAACAATTAAAACTATCTCTGGTGACTTTTAGCATTTGGCATGGCTCCATTATTGTTCGGTTAAATATTTTTCAAGTTTGTTAGGACTTTTGCCCACTGTGTGCTTGCGGCCCTTCATTGTCAATATGTATCTTACACTTCACCTTTGTGACATTATTTTTTTGTATTGTGGGAGAGTGTAATTTCTGAAGCCAGTGGCCTGAGAGATCAAGTAGTTATGTATTGGGAAATGGCAATATACAGATTTATAAGTGACTTATGAAAATGTCATTGCAATGTATCCCATTATATTTGGCAACAGTTATCTTTTCTCTGTTTCTGGATCATCTCCCCAGAAATTTCCAGTTTAAAGAGTTAGCTAATGTTTAGTTAACAAACAACAGAACAAGAGCGACACGTGCTGCCATTTGAATAACTGGAATTGAAAAGTGGTGAAAAATTCTAAGACCAGACTATCAATGCAGGAAATTGATTGTCAAAAACCAAACCAAAGAAACACCAAAACATTCTATTTTGCATGCCAACAGAAGTCATAAACATGTAAGCTCAGCATCTACCCTAAATGTTCTGTCTTAGAAAGAAATAACAAGCTTCAGGCCACCCAGTTTAAACCCTGAGTAAGGCTTCATGTTTGTTCATTTAATTTTGAAAGGAAGTAAATATTTGTCTTCAGAAATGATTAGTTAAATATTGAAATATAATAAGTAGCTTAAGGAACGCTAAATGCATCATAAGGTAAAATATCTCGGACTTTGATTCCTTTTACTTGGTGACTATATTTTGAGGGAAAGAATTTATTTGCCATAATTTATTCAGACCAAAAAGTTATTTGAAAATATGTAACAATCAGTACTCATTGTTTAAACCTAGGATACTGGTACCAAAAGAACGTTTCTTATAACCTGATATCACTGAACACTTCCAAGCCCATAATCATTCAGACAAAGCAACAAACAAAAACCCCAGGCAAACAGCAAGAATGCCAACTGGAAAAGATTTAAAGGGGCTCGCAGGGTAGACTTTATTTAAGCCTCTTCAGCCTGCAGGTAGTCAAAGCACTGTAAGCTTTGTGTGACATATTCAGGGCTCATCAGTTTGCACACGTGGTCTTTAGGCTCACTCCCTTTGGTGGGCTTCCCTCCATTATGTCACAACAAATATTTTTATTTCTGAATCTCTCTCCCGATTTCACATAAGCAAATCCAAGACTTTTTTTGAGGAGAGATAGCAGCTAATAAAACTGTTTTCCCATCTTAGGAAGTTGTAAAGAAGGACATGCAATGTATTATGTAAAATTCAGATGCAAAACTTGCATAAAATTTAAAATCAACTGACAACCTGAAGACAAATACCTCAAATTGTTAAAAGGTCTTATCTCTAGGGTATGGATTACTGGTGATTTTTCTTTTCCTGCTATTTCCTGAACTTTTCAGTATTTCATGTGTGACTTTCTTATTTAGTAAGGTATGGAGAAACAGGGAGAAGAGAGTCCTGTTGATCAAGAAAATGTGAATAAAATATGTAAAGCGCTGAGTTTTCTTAAGTAAGTCACTTTTTACAAGTTGCAAACTTACTTTTGTAAAAATAATCCAGGCCTCCAAGCTCTTCCTCTCATTTGTGGAACATAAAGTATATTTTGGATCAAAACATGGAACATTCCAGACAATGTGAAATCTGGAAAGGAACTGCACCTGTATCCCCACACAGCGCCAAAAAAATGTAGCTGCTGAATAAATAGGCGTCCTAAATTAGGGGAAAGAATTAAAGCCCACTTTTCCACTTACTACTCAGCACAAAAGTGAAAGTTTTACTCTTGGCATGAATGTGATCGAATTTGTGGGATAGCAATTATTAGTGATAAGATTTTTTTTTCAGAGTTTGATTATGCTGAGCAGTTTTCACATGGAAAAATAGATACTGCAGAATATAACTCAGTGCTATCGTTGAAAACTTCATGATTTTGAATCAAACTATAGCTATTTACATAGTTTTTAAAAATTACTTGATTATTTTCCTCAATGCTGTGAATGGTACCAGACAAAAAATATCACTTGAGAATTTGTTTACCTAAACAGATCTTTTGGTGGGGATGAATTTAGTTTCAGCAGAAGTTCTTGTAAAAAAAAAAAATGTTTCTAGAATGGCAATTCTAAAAAAAAAAGTGATCTTTTCATAGGAAAGTGTGAAGCAATGTATGTGGAAAACTGCGAAGTCTGGAGTTACAGGCAGATTAAGCAAGGATAACATTTTGTGGGGAAAAAAAATTAAATGATAGTTAAGGATTTTTTGACAAAAGTAATATATAGAACAAACTATTAATAACACTTTTAGGGATGAACTATTAGTACTGCTTTTTAAAAATAATCAGAAGTTGTAAAAGAATTCCAGCACCAGAGAGGCATGAGATAAAGAGGGAAGTTGAGAAAGAAGGAGTATATGACTGGACATGTGACTTGGTCATATTTTTATTATCTTTGCAGAAAACCTGAGACAAACGAGGAAAGACGGTTGCAGAGAAGACCAGCTAAAATTGAGGTCTCTAGATGAGATCTTTGGTTGGATTTTATATTTTTCTTTTTTTTCTTAAAAAAAGTGTTTTTTGGGATATATTTCATGTAGAAAAATCCCTCAAATGGTCTATAGTTTACAACAAAAATTGAAAAGCAAATGAAGTATGTGAAACTCTTCTCAGACATAGAGGAGAATTTAAAAATAAATCCTCGCCTTTGTGTTTTAAAGTTCAACAGATGTGTTACAGTGGTCAAAGTCTGATGCTTCTGCTGCTCTTACTTTTGCAGGCCTTTTGGCCATAATCTTGGCCAATGCTTGAGGAATCTCAATTGCTAAAACTATAGCCAATGTAGTAAAAGGACCTGATTTCTTTCTTCTTTAAACATTTTCATCAATCTTCCATTTGTCAGAATCTGACGTTTCTCTTGAATTTGCACTCTTCCATTCGAAGGTTTGATCGTGCAATGCACTGTTTTATTTCACACAAAACACGTGTGTGTGTGTGTGTGTGTGTGTGTGTGCCAAGCATTGTGTTAGGGACTTGAGACTCAATGCTGAAGAATTCAGAAGAGTTTCCCATTCTCACTGTAAGTGGTATAACTTGTACACCAAGTTCTTTCCCCGCAAAAGCTTGTAAAGGTTCTAATGATCTCTACAGTGGTATCAAAAATAATCTCTCTTTTCTAATTTGGAAAACCAAAACATTAGCCATAATTTGTTTCTTAGTAATTTTCCACTTGCCAGTCATCCTGTCCTGGAACTCTTCAATCTCAGACCAAAACCCCTCTACTGGTGTATGACTTTTCCCATGTGACCCTTTAAATAAATTCTAAGATTTTTCCCATAATTAATTAATCTCAGAAATCAAAATGAAACATGTCATCAGGGTCTTATTTAAAGCCAAGAAATTTATTGGCTATTGTCCAGCCTTCTTTCTAAATTAAACAACCCCAAAGACGACTCTCACCATCCTTGCTTCTAGATATTAGTCACTTTCTCTTTAGAGAACGGGGGCACATGTAAGAAAGAGCTTTGATATGTCTGTGCTTTAACCACGGTCACACTTATTTCTTATTTCCATGACACATAAGGAAATTTTCCTCTAAAATTTCCGTGTCTGTATTTCCTTAAACAGATATATGCACACTATCCTATCCTTGGTAGTAAAATGCTATTACACCAATTTTCATTCTTTGAATGACCCAAACTACAGCAGCTCGGAATCTTTTCTCAAAGTCTGATTCTTTAGGCCTGGTAACAACTTAATGTACCACTAAGTCTTTATGATTTATAGATGGATTACGTGAATTATACTTTACCTCTGGTGACTCAGCTCTTTCTCACTGTGGCACTTGAACCTGGTTCAAGGATGCTGAAAGGAAGCTGAACTGAGTCAGGGTCATCCATGTCAAGTGAAATCACTGGGGGTAGGGGTGTCTGTGTGTATGTGTGTGTATGAGACAGAGAGACACAGAGAAGGACAAAGACAAATTTAATTCGCAAGTCAAACTCCAGAGTGACCCCCCCCCCTTTTTTTTTAAAGAATCTTTTGCTGTGTGCTTTGTGGGCTCAGTTGCTTCAGTTGTGACCGACTCTTTGCGGCCCCGTGGACTGCAGCCCGCCAGGCTCCTCTGTCCATGGGATTCTCCACGGAAAATACTGGAGTGTTGCCATGTCCTCCCCCAAGGGGACTCTTTTGCCAAGGTAGACAAAAAAAAAAAAAAAAA
>SJYW01013781.1:1073977-1102625 GCA_006410735.1 Raphicerus campestris
AGAGAGAGAGAGAGAGATTTGTACCCTGGTGTTTCTAAACCTGGGTCAGGATGGGCTGGTTACGTTTATTTTAGTGATCAATTTGGTCTCAAGCAGGCAACCTGGTGGCCGAGTTTTTAAACATAACAGAAACCAGGTGTGACCTAGTTGTCTTTTGGGGGGTTGAACTGAAGTCAGAGCAAGAATGAGTATCCTCTCAGACCACAGGATTTCCCCAGGAGATTCAAGAATGAGGAGCACCCAGTCCCTGGAGGAACATTTTCCTAAACTCACCTACTACCCCAAATTTGAAACTTAAAAGAGAGGAGAGAATTTAAACAAATGAGTGAAAAAGACAGAAAGAAACAAAGAAATGCTTCCTTTTATCAGTAACTCCTGAAGGTTTTAATATGTATGAGTAGATACATAGATATGGATCCAGAGCTGACAACAAAGAAAGCTACCTCTCATAGTTCTAACATCTAAGTGAAAAAAGTCCCGAACCAAATCCTCCTACGTGAGAAAGAAGTAGTGGAGATGGAAACAAACAAGAGCGCTGCCTGGTTTTCTGTGTCTGAGGTCTTTAGTGAGAGAGAACATTCTTCTTGGCTCTGGATGACAACGTTTCACGTGTGACCCTGTGGGAAGCTTACCATTCTTCCATAACAATACCGGATTCTCTTTCCAGAACTACCTATGATTTGGTGCCCATCACACAATGAAATTGCAACACGTGAGAGCAGGAAAGGACACCTCTGAGGGAATTCAGTTTAACTTGTTTGCCTTTTCCACCAAGCAGTATCAATCACTTAGTCATGTCGAACTCTTGTGACCCCATGGACTGTAGTCCTCCAGGCTGCTCTGTCCGTGGGATTCTCCAGGCAAGAATACTGGAGTGGGTTGCCATTTCCTTCTCTAAGGGATCTTCCTGACCCAGGGACTGAACCCAGGTCTCCTGCACTGTGGGTGGATTCTTTACTGTCTGAGCCATCAGGGAAGCCCTCTTCAGGAAGGAAGGGAACTGATAGTCCCTGATCCTGGGTCCTGGAGCTAACAGGAGGCAGAGCCCAGGCACCACATTCCCCCAGTGTGGCTCTCTCTGCTGCGGTGCTCCCGTCCTGCGTGAGAGGGGCGTGCGTCACTCTCGTTCCTGCTTGACTCTCATAACTTTTCTATCTCCCAGACATGCTCTTGGCTTGCCTCTGATCTTTTCCTGGTTTTTATAAACTAAGCCTGTAGCTTCTAACCTTTAAGTGTTGAATCTTTGCTGAGATAACATCTATAAACAACTAACTGAAAACATCGTGGCAAAACAGTGCAATGAAAAGAACATTAAATTTGGATATAGGGGACTCTCCTGGTGGTCCAGTAAAGTTAAGAATGTGTCTTGCAGTGCAGGGGACGTGGGTTTGATCTCTGGTCAGGGATCTAAGATCCCACATGCCTCAGAGCAACTACACCTGACCACCAAACACCACAACCAGAGAATCCATGCGCTCCAAGGAAACGGCGCCATGCAGAGAAGATCCTGCATGCAGCAGCTGAGACCCAACACAGCCAAAGTCATAACCAAATGAATATTTTTTAAAATTGGATGACTAGGTTGCCATCCCGAGTGTGTCTTTAATTTTCTGTAGCTTTGGGCAAGTCGCTCTGCCTTTCTCTTGCAGGGTTTTCTGATCTATAAAATTAAATATTTTTTCTACTTCTATAATTTTGTATGGTTGCTTTACTTTTTAACAAATTTAACTGTGAAAACAAACAACAATACCAAGAAAAACACCCTGTTCTTTTTAATCTTCATAATGCCTTATCCACTGGAACCAAACTATATTCTTCATGTTGTGTCGTGGTCTCAGCTTCCCTTTCCATCCAGAAAAATGGGAATTATCTCGACATAGTTCTCTTTATACTCTGCTTACCACAGCACCATACACACTCAATAGCTTAATAAGTATTTTTCAATGTGATGATGACAACAAATATAAAACATAGTGCAAACGTTGACATTCTAATGACTGACATTTGAAAATCTTTTTATTTTACCCCTCCTTTCAAAACACTGGTTTCAGCAAAATAAAATTAATTAAATTGCTCTAGGGTTCCACCCCTGCATGCTGAGTCACTTCGATCTGTCCGACTCTATGGACTGTAGCCGGCCAGGCCCCTCTGTCCAGGGAATTCTCCAGGCAAGAATATTGGAATGGGTTGCCATGCCCTCCTCCAGGGATCTTCCTGATCCAGGGATCAAATTTGCATCGCCAAGGCTCGTGCATTGCAGGCAGATTCTTTACCACTGAGCCACCAGGGAAGCCCAGGGTCTCATCCCAAGACAAAGTTAATAACGTTTGAGGGATCCTAGGAGAGGGAAGGACAGGGAATGCTTAACTTTACTGGCATGCTTCAGTCTCAGCTGAGTTCAGTTCAGTTCAGTCGCTCAGTCGTGTCCAACTCTGCGACCCCATGAATCGCAGCGTGCCAGGCCTCCCTATCCATCACCACCTCCCGGAGTTCAGTCTACAGGGTTGCAAAGAGTTGGACACGACTTGCTGACTGAACAATAACAGCAAGGAGAGGCACCTTTCTTTCCTGGCCCCTAATAACCAGGTTTTGTTTAATTTGCTCAAAAAATACTGGAATTCAAGTGGGATAAAGAAATATTTGAAACAGAAGCAAACTAAGATTTTAGCCCTTGGGAAGACTATGGTATTTCTTTCTTTATTAATAGTGTGTTTAAAAGAAAAATAAACACCTTTTTGGGAGATGAAAGGAGGTAACTGGTTTATAAATAACACTTATTCAGGTTTCTGGATTTTCTTTAGGATTTGCCATAACATGTTCCCTGGAAAAGGAATTCTATGCCATTGGAAACAGTGCAGACAAGTCTAAAATAAAAATTGAATAGTTGCAGGTAACTGCCCAATAGTAAATATGAGTCATCATCCCAAATGATAAGCAAAGGAAAAAACTAAATGAGAGCAGAAAAAAGCAGAATTACTGGAAGCTTTTATTGGATTACCCACAAATAGCACAACCCCTCTCTGCAGAGGGGGCTTCCCTGGTGGTTCAGATGGTAAAGAACCTGCCTGCCATGCAGACCTGAGTTCAGTCCCTGGGTTAGGAAGATCCCTTGGAAAAGGAAATGGCAACCTGCTCCAATATTCTTGCCTAGAGAATCCCATGGACAGAGGAGCCTGGTGGGCTACAGTCCACGGGGTCACAAAGAGTTGGACACGACTTAGTGACTAACGCTTTCACTTCACTTCTCCTTATAGAACAAGATTGCCTTTTGAAGCCATTCTAACTACTAGGCACCATGCTAGCTAGACGGTGGTGTGGCCTCACTGGTTTATTGGCAATTACAAATTTTTCTTTCTTGATGGCACTCTGTGTTAGAGAAATAATTTATTTCTACTTACCTTCCTGCAAAAATGAATGCTCATTTTGAACTTTCTCCTGCTTGATCCTGGTGCTAGGAACATGGGGGTGGCTTTAAATATGCTAGGGGGGACAGTCTTGCTTTATTTGGCATGACACTTCAAGAGCAATAAAAGGAAAAATGGGAAGAGGGAACTCTTAAGCCAAGTGCAATTAAAAACAGTGAACATTATCTATCTGATCTTTCCTTCTTACAACTCACGGTGAGTGAGAACAGACAGGCCATTCATTTAGGATGAAGCCTGACAGGCAGATATGTAGATGTCTCACTAGAGAATAAAAGATGAGTTATCATTCCAAAAACATATAGGGAGGGGCTTCCCTGGTGGCCCAGTGGTTAAGACTCCATGCTGCCACTGCAAGGTGCATGGGGTTTGATCTCTGGTCAGGGAACTGAGATCCTGCACGCTGTGCCGTGTGGAGACAGTGGCATGCAAGGAGCCACAAATCTTCATGTCGCTGCATTCACAGTGACTAGGGACTCTCCTCATCAGTCATAAGGCCAGCCATGTATTGGCCAGAGGGCCTGACCTTCTTCTGGTATTTAGAAGGACATATGTGACATTCATTGAAATGCTTTTCAGAGAAGAATTTCTTTTCAGGGGTTCACCTCCAGAATCCACGTGTACCCCATCAGAATAGAAACACAGAGTTCAAAAAAATCCTTTCTGCCAAGTTGGCCTTCAGTGAAATAAGGAGATGATAATTCCATAATAACTGTAACCATTTTTCTTGCACCTTAGGAAATTTTTTTATCATATATCCCTGCTTGCTAGCTTCTCCAACATAACCAATAGGAAATTTTAAAAGGTGGTGCTCAAACAAGAATTTGGATCCTATGCAAAAGCAGTGAGCAGGTTTATAAGAAGAGTGTGAGGAAGAGGCTGAAATTTTATTTACTAGGAATTTAAGAATTATATTTTAACTGCTTCAAAGTCTCCCAGTGAGGATTCTTCAGAATTGACCATGTGAACACATAGGAATTTTGAGACAGCCAAATCAGTAAACACCCTAAAATCATGTGCCTCCAAAGCCTGTCTCTCATAGCTAGAGTCCCACCATTAAAGACATGGACATTTGAATTGTAACCTAAAACAGAGCAAATATTCCCTGAGAGATCATCACATATTAACACACTATTATCTCTCCCCACTTCAAGCATCACAGTCTTGTCATGGTAAAGGGGCTTGCGTCAGCTCAGTGAAGATATGAGCCATGCTGTGCAGGGCCACTCAAGATGGATGATCATAGTAAAGAGTTTTAACAAAACGTGGTCCACTGGATGGGCTTCCCTGATAGCTCAGTTGGTCAAGAATCCACCTGCAATGCAGGAGACCCTGGATCAAATCCTGGGTCGGGAACATCCACTGGAAACTGAAGGAGGGAATGGCAAACCACTCCAGTATTCTTGCTGTGAGAATCTCATGAATAGTATGAAAGAGCAAAAAGATGACAGCAGAAGATGAGCTCCCCGCTCCCAGGCTGCAAGGTGTCCAGTATGGTACTGGGGAAGACCAGAGGGCGATTGCGAATAGCTCCAGAAAGAATGAAGTGGCTGAGCCAAAGCAGAAACGACACTCAGCTGTCGAGGTGTCCAGTGGGGAAAGTATCTCTCCAGACTACCACAGTGTGACTTTGATGGTCTGATTCTATTTCTAGCATGATCACTGCTTTAAGAGCAAATTTGGAGAGCATGTACAGATGATGGACCCCAGTAGGGAGTGAGATGTGGGGTGGGGTAGAGATGGAGGGAAGGAGATGGTGCATGGGCCATGGAGAAAAAGGTATGCAAAACAGGGGGGCGCTGACCCAGGAACCTCTGGTTGACCACAGTGAGAGCGTCTTGTCTGCCTGGGAGCTGCACGGGCCTCTGAGCAACCAAAGAAAGGAGAGGAAGGAGGGGAAAGGGATCCTGAAATGAATTTTCTCTTCACAGTTTGGTTTAGTTCTGACTCTCGGCCACCTTGACGGACAGGATGACAAAGATTTTAAGTTTGGTGACTTAGTCAGCTCTGGGGAGGAGAGGGCTGCAGAATGGAGGCGTGTTTGGGCCTGCCATGGTGTGTGTGTGTGTGTGTGTGTGTGTGTGTGTGTGTGTGTGTAGAAATTGGGATCAGGAGTTTGCCAGCAGAGCAGGCATTGCTGGTATGAATAGCAGAGTGATCTTGGTTAGCACAGTTAAGCAGAACTAAGAATCAGAAGACAGGCTGGCTTGCGGGGGAGGGTGGGCGGTGAGGAGCTCCGTGGCTGGGAAGCGCTGTGTTGGTCTTGTTGTTGTTGTTGCGTTGCACCCTCTTTGTCTTTTTCTCTCTTGTCATTTTGTGTTTGTCTCATCTTTCCTTTTTATTTGCTTTTTTTCTTTTAAATGTGGTTAAAAAAAAAAAAACAACCATATGACTCAAAATTTACCCTCTTAACCACTTCTAAGTGTCCAGTTCACTAGCATTACGTATATTGACAATGATGTGCAACCAACTTCCAGAACATCTTCATCTCGCGGAACTGAAACTGCGACGGTTAAAGAACAAGACCCTACGTCTCCTCCCCTCAGCCCCTGGCAACCACCATGCTACCTGTGAGTCTGACGACTCTCGGGACCTCATATAAGTGGAGTCTTAGAGATTTCGTTGCTTTGTGACTGGTGTACTCCACGTCACTTAGTGGCCACGTCGCAGCGTGTGTCAGAATCGCCCCCTTCTCCGGGACGGATGATGTCCGTTGTGTGCACGGGCCACATTTGGCCTCTCCATTCATTCGCCGGCTGATCGGTGCTTCCGCCTCTCGGCTATTGCACGCGCTTTCCCTTTCCAGCCGCTCCTTTGCCTCTTCCTTAACTGTCCACATCAGGAAACGGAAGTACATTTTACATTATTTATTTACTAAATAAGTCAACAGGAGAAAGCCAGGAAGCATAACATATGGAAGTCAGGTCAGTGTCCAGACTGTATGATCGTGGAGAAGTTACTATTGCTGAGTCCTCTGTGCATCTGTAAATGGAGGAATTTAGTCTAGATGAATGTCCTCCCAAGGTGTGCAATTTCTTGTTCTCTCTCCTTATGTTTAAAGTGGGAGAGTCAAATTATTATCTTAAATCAAGTAGATTGTTCCTCACTTGTTTTGGATTTTTTTTTTCCCTTAGAGTAAACAATATCTTAGGAAAAAAGCTTCCACTTCTGAACTCTTTTTATGGGTCTGTATATATTTTCCACTTGTACTGCCTTTGACATGTAATGAATTTCCTACAGATAAATGCTAATATTGTCTCTTTTAAACCTTAGCTGCAATCAAGGCTTTTAATACACAAATATCCACTGAGCTCTTATACATGCCCAGAATTCTGTTAGTCACACGGAGGCTCAAAAAGAGAGGAGGGGAGCAGTATAAGACAACGGTACTGCTCTTAAGAAGCTCAGAACCCAGTGAACGGCATCCCAGGCTTCTTGTTGTTGTTATTCAGCCGCTAAGTCGTGTCTAATTTTTTACAACCCCACAGACTGTAGCACTGGAGAAGGCAATGGCACCCCGCTCCAGTACTCTTGCTTGGAAAATCTCATGGATGGAGGAGCTTGGTGGACTGCAGTCCATGGGGTCACCAAGAGTCGGACACGACTGAGCGACTTCACTTTCATCTTTCACTTTCATGCATTGGAGAAGGAAATGGCAACCCACTCCAGTGTTCTTGCCTTGAGAATCCCAGGGACTGGGGATCCTGGTGGGCTGCCGTCTATGGGGTCACACAGAGTTGGACACAACTGGAATGACTTAGCAGCAGCAGCAGCAGCAGCAGCAGCAGACTGTAGCACACCAGGCTCCTCTGTCCTCCACTAGCTTCCGGAGTTTGCCCAAATTCATGTGCATTGAGCTGGGTAATGCTATCTAACTTATCTCATCCTCTGCCGCCTCCTTCTTATCCCAGGTTTGGGGAAGTGTTAATTTTTCACAATTTCCTTTCAACTTATTCTAAATTATTCTTGGATTTTTGTCTTCACCACTGTTTCTAAAATCAATTGACTCTGTGATGTTTCTCTGGTTTTCCTTCCTCATTCAGAACATGAGATATTTTCTCACCTGGTGGATATTAATACAAATCCAGTCTTTCATAAGCTATAGTCATTGCATGCATGGCATGAGCATTCTGTATTTCACCCATGAAGGCATGTCATGAAGAAGAATTGGAAACAAAATTTTTAAATTATCCATAAGAAATGTTGAGTTTATAGAAAGAAGAAGGATTATGAGCACACCATCAAAGTCGAATAAATATTGACAGATTTTAGTGAAGGACCCTGGAACTAGGGAGAATCCAACAGGACATGAAAATGGACTTTGGACCAATTGAATAAGCCAAACAATATTTAAGAACTGCGCTACTCTGAAGAATTAGTATGGGCTTATTGAACTCATTAAGTCTCAAGGAGAGGCAGAGGCTTAAGCTTAGTGTTGAATAAGAGTTTGATTGATGAAGACAGCAGACTTAAAGGAAAACATGAGGATGAAAGACCCGCCCTTCTGCGTGATCTGGCAGCTGCTGTTACACGTGGCTGCTTCCACTCCAAGCACTACCTCTGGAGATGAGGCACCGCTGTTGAAACTGCTGTTGCTACAGGCTGAACTGGGTGTCATCCCCCAGTTCATCTGTTGAAGTTCTAACCCGCAGCACTTCAGATTGTGTCCATATTTGATGACAGCATCGCTACGGACCTGATTAAGTTAAAATGAGGTCTTTAGGACCAGCCCTTATCCAATATCACAGATGTTCTTATAAAGAAGCATAAATCTGGGGCCTTCCCTGGTGGCCCAGTGCTTAAGAATCTGCCGTGTAATGAAGGGGACACAGGTTTGATCTCTGGTTGTGGAACTAAGATTCCCACATGCGTGGAGCGACTAAGCCCATCTGCTGGAACCAGGGAGTCCCTACACCCCAACAAAATACCCCCCGTGATGCAACGAAGATCCCACGTGCTGCAACTAAATTTTTTTATTTGCAGACAAGTAGATACATAAATATTTTTTAGAAGGAGGGTAAATGTGGACTTAGATATGTACAAGAGGGAAGACTCAGGGAGAAGTCAGCCACTTACAAGCCAACAAGAGAGCTCTGGAACAGATGTTTCCATCATGGCCAGTCCTCACGGGGAACCAGCCCTGAGGCCATCTTGATCTCGGACTTCCAGCCTCTAACTGTGAGATGGTAAATGTCTGCTGTTTAAGCCACCCGTCCTGTGGTGTAGTCACGGTGCCCTGATGTGACTAACACGGCCGTGACATGCATCTTTATTTCGTTTATTTAACAAACACCTCTAGAGCTTACTATATGTGCCAGGCACACTGTGAGCAGCTTTATGAACATTAATTTAATCCTCATAACGGCTCCATGAGGTAGGGACTACTCTGGTCCCCGGTTTGCAGGTGGGGGAGCCTCGGCACACAGAAATGTAGCAGCTTGCTCAGAATCTCCCGCTCGGTAAGGAAGGGAGTGAGGACGTGAACCTGGGCAGCCTGACTCGGGTCCGCGTGCTGAAACCCCTCTGCCATACTGTCTCTCTGCTTTTGTCTCCTGAGATTTAAGCAGGGGTTCCAACATACAGGTTAAGACCTGTCTCCACAGAGTGTATTGTGTGTGTGTGTGTATGTTTAAACATAACACCATCCCCTCACTCGTTGCCAAGTAGATAGAAATCACATTTCATAATGTTTTTCTAGATTTTTAAGGTCTCACATCAAGGAAAATAATTCAGGATTCCTGAAAAAATATTTGCTGACCCTTCACGAGAGGCAGACCATCAGACTCCCCAGGCTTCAGATGAAGAATTCTTATTTCTTACCGGGGCACATTCCATGGAGGCAGGAGAGGCGCGATGTTGTCTTCTCGGCTGGCCTGCAGATAACTTCTCCCAGCTGTGAGGAATGTTGGAGTGTAGCAGGATGGAGCCGGCTCTGACACTGCAGCCTGGCATGGAGGCAGACCACGGCTCTGGGCTGTCAGCAGACCACTGCCCAACATGTGTGCAGGTGCTTGACGTCAACGTGTGAAAAAGCCTTTCTACAGAACCAACCAGAGGAGCCAAACATTACTAATCACGTTTCTCATGTTCAGCAATTAAATTACAAACATTTTCAGAACAATGAAAAACTAGGGGGGAGGAAATCAGTGTAGGAGAGGGAACCCTTTATCCCTGGCCAGAAAATACAAGGGTTTTGAAGCTTGGTGTTGTCCCAGTGGCATTTTCCATGAAGAGAACATGAGAGCTGGACTGCAGTGCGGCAGGGAGAGTTAACTCCTTTCTAATCATTAAATGGAAGGAAAGTACACATGTCCGACCTGCCGAACATGCACTGGGCCGCACACTTTCCCACACCCTACCCTTGAGAGTTTCAGGTTGAAAGACTTTGTTTGCAGTCCTTCATTGCTCAGAGTCTTGAGTGGATGAGCCAGGAACACACCTCTTTACTCCGTCCCATTTCAGCTGACTCACCTGTGGCTGTTATGGAGGCCATCTTGAGAGGCCAAGGTAGGGCAGCGGAGGTCAAGGTGGTGCCAGCAAAAAGTCTGGGCTTTAATGAATCAACATACTTTGTGATTGAAAAGATAGAGTGAAGGAAGGACTTCTTATACTGAGTGCATTTGGTGCTTTTACTGGAACCCAAGTTATGCAGGGAACACCTTGGCAGAAGGAGGGCAACAGACGTGTTTCCAGTTCTGAGTGATGAAACGAGCCAACACGTGCTCCGTAAGAAGGGGTCTCTTCCCCACCATCTCCTCTCATGACCAGTCCAAAGCTCAGCTGCTTTGAAATTGATACGTGCGCTTTTCTGTGTTCTAATAGGAAGCACTGATGCTATTTTTGGGGGAGGGGGATCTCCAGATGAAATGGTTGGATGGCATCACCGACTCAATGGACATGGGTTTGGGTGGACTCCAGGAGTTGGGGATGGACAGGGAGGCCTGGTGTGCTGTGGTTCATGGGGTCGTAAAGAGTCAGACACGACTGAGCGACTGAACTGAACTGAACTATCTCTGGTATTTCCAAACAGGCCCCAGTCCCAGAACTTCCACTGCAGATACATCCTGAGCAAGCTTGCTGGCAAGCCTCTCCTGATGGTCTGGGAGCCAGGTCCGCCCCAGGTGTTCTGCTGTTGATGTGTGCTGCGGGGAGCCGGCTTAGAACACCTGAGAACAAAAGGAGAAAAACATTATGAAATGTGATTGCTACCTGGGCTATGTCAGATAGGAAGGAAACAAGTCTTTTGTAAGGAAGCAGGTCTCAGCCTGAATCTCAGGGCCTCAGTAAAGAACGCCAGGAGATTGGTGGTTTGATGGGGATGGTGGTGGTGATGGCGGTGGCGGTCGTGGTGATGGTGTGGGAGAGTCAAGGATTTCTAAATGAGAACACCTCATGGATGTGCTGCCCTTAGGGATCAGCACCCGCCAAACCTGGGGTAAGGACATGGATCATTCTGGCATGGTCCATTCATTTTTGGGCAAATATAAGAAGCAAGATCAGATCTGCCCACATCAGGCTTGTGAGAAAACTCCATGAGAGGGCAGGGAACTGGGAGATGTTCTGTAACTGAAACCTTTGTAGTTCTCTCATATCTTTGGAGATACTGCTAGAGGTTGAAATTATAGATAAGGTCAAGACCGGGTTCGGCTTCTTTACTGGATAGTTTAACTCAAATTGAAGGCTTTGGAGAGTTCTAATTCTTCATGTCATGCTGAAGGCCAAAAAAAAAAAAAAAGTTGCAAGCCACCTCCCACCCAAAACTGAAGTTCTTTATCACTCTTTTAAAGAGACACTGTGACAACAGCCCAGCAGGTAGTTTTTATGCTCCTTCAGGTCCTTCTAACTTGAATAACAACATTGCTAGTTTATCATTCTCAACTAAGTCAGGCAATACCTGCTATGCAGGATTTCTCAGCAAAATGATTTACTGCAAGAAACTATCAATTGCCTGTCTCTCTTGGTGACTCTAGAGAGACTGACAAAGACCAGAGATATGAAAGGAAAATATTTGTGAAATAAAATTAGAGTCCTTGCTCCTTCCACTTGGCACTGCTCTTATCTCTCTAGACTAATTCTAAGACTCTATTCAAGTTGAAAACTCACCCTGCCTTTCCATGATGAACATTTGTACCATTGAATAATTTATCTGTACTCGTTTAGCTAACCAATTTATTTCAGGGACAGACTAAGTGTACAGGGTGTGAAGTAATTTGCATGTACTTTTTGATCAGAATAATAGTTTCATTCTGCCACAAGTGATGGTAAACTCACCCAAAGAAGCATAGTATGTAAGGGGCTTTGTAAAAGGAACTTGCACATTTTCTGATTATTTTAGTACATAGGGTTCATGCTATGCTAAGTCGCTTCAGTCGTATCCAACTCTGTGTGACCCTAGGGACGGCAGCCCACCAGATTCTCTAGGCAAGAATACTGGAGTGGGTTGCCATTTCCTTCTCCAACATAGGGTTCAAGTAGAGCTTACAAAGGGCTTCCCTGATGGCTCAGATGGTAAAGAATATGCCTGCAAGGAAGGAGACCTGGGTTCAATCCCTGGGTGGTGAAGATCCCCTGGAGGAGGAAATGGCAACTCATCGCTGCAATATCCTTGCCTGGGAACTCCCATGGACAGAGGAGCCTAGCAGTCTACAGTCCTTGGGGTCGCAAAGAGCTGGACACAACTGAGTGACTAACACTCTTCACTTTTCATTTTCTTTCACAGCTTCCACAAAAGTATTAATTAGTCTTCATTAGTCTGTAACTTCATCTCTGTTTTAATGTAGTCACCTCTTTAATGAACTTATCTCAAGATACAGTCATATTCTGAGGTGTTGAGGCTTAGGTTTTCAACATATGAATTTTGAGGGGACATCATACAGCTCATAACACTGACTTTTGTATTAGTCATATCTGCTATGGTCTGAATGTTTGTGTCCCTCCAAAATTCATATATTGAAACCTAATCCCTGAGGTCATGGTATTAGGAGGTGGGATCTCTGGGAGGTGATTAACAGGCTGAAATCTACTAGAAAGCGGATTAGTGCCCTTTAAAAAGTCGCTGAAGAACACTTACTTGCCCTGGCCCACCACGTGAGAACACGGTGAAGAGGTTTTGTCTATAAGCCAGGATGCAGGCCTTCACCAGACACCGAGTCTTCCAACGCCATGATTTGGACTTCCAACCTCTTAACACTGTGAAATGAGTTTCTGTTTTTAATAAACCACTCAGTCTTTGGTATTTTAGCAACCCATACAGATGGGCCACTTGGGGTCCTTGGTTCTCTGAGTCAACAGGCACAGATTAAAAGGAAAAAAAAAAAGAGTCTCATGGGCGGAGTTCCTCACGCTGGCTCCTGGCAATAAAGGTTGGATGAAAGGGCCTAAATATTTTCTCACCCCAACTAATTTGTGTTGGTTAAATTCTGCTGATGGATTGCATAACTGAATTAGGAAGCACGAATGCCAGAAACCCGCTTGAGGTTCAAAGGATAATGAAGTTAAAATAACTGTGGTCTCTAAAGTACTGAGTTAAGAAAATGTCCTGGGTTCATGGAGGGAGTTAGAGAGAAAGGAAAAGGAATTCAGGGGTAACTGTGGTGAAGAAGAAGGATCTCCTAACTGATAGACGNAAAAAAAAAAAAAAAGTTGCAAGCCACCTCCCACCCAAAACTGAAGTTCTTTATCACTCTTTTAAAGAGACACTGTGACAACAGCCCAGCAGGTAGTTTTTATGCTCCTTCAGGTCCTTCTAACTTGAATAACAACATTGCTAGTTTATCATTCTCAACTAAGTCAGGCAATACCTGCTATGCAGGATTTCTCAGCAAAATGATTTACTGCAAGAAACTATCAATTGCCTGTCTCTCTTGGTGACTCTAGAGAGACTGACAAAGACCAGAGATATGAAAGGAAAATATTTGTGAAATAAAATTAGAGTCCTTGCTCCTTCCACTTGGCACTGCTCTTATCTCTCTAGACTAATTCTAAGACTCTATTCAAGTTGAAAACTCACCCTGCCTTTCCATGATGAACATTTGTACCATTGAATAATTTATCTGTACTCGTTTAGCTAACCAATTTATTTCAGGGACAGACTAAGTGTACAGGGTGTGAAGTAATTTGCATGTACTTTTTGATCAGAATAATAGTTTCATTCTGCCACAAGTGATGGTAAACTCACCCAAAGAAGCATAGTATGTAAGGGGCTTTGTAAAAGGAACTTGCACATTTTCTGATTATTTTAGTACATAGGGTTCATGCTATGCTAAGTCGCTTCAGTCGTATCCAACTCTGTGTGACCCTAGGGACGGCAGCCCACCAGATTCTCTAGGCAAGAATACTGGAGTGGGTTGCCATTTCCTTCTCCAACATAGGGTTCAAGTAGAGCTTACAAAGGGCTTCCCTGATGGCTCAGATGGTAAAGAATATGCCTGCAAGGAAGGAGACCTGGGTTCAATCCCTGGGTGGTGAAGATCCCCTGGAGGAGGAAATGGCAACTCATCGCTGCAATATCCTTGCCTGGGAACTCCCATGGACAGAGGAGCCTAGCAGTCTACAGTCCTTGGGGTCGCAAAGAGCTGGACACAACTGAGTGACTAACACTCTTCACTTTTCATTTTCTTTCACAGCTTCCACAAAAGTATTAATTAGTCTTCATTAGTCTGTAACTTCATCTCTGTTTTAATGTAGTCACCTCTTTAATGAACTTATCTCAAGATACAGTCATATTCTGAGGTGTTGAGGCTTAGGTTTTCAACATATGAATTTTGAGGGGACATCATACAGCTCATAACACTGACTTTTGTATTAGTCATATCTGCTATGGTCTGAATGTTTGTGTCCCTCCAAAATTCATATATTGAAACCTAATCCCTGAGGTCATGGTATTAGGAGGTGGGATCTCTGGGAGGTGATTAACAGGCTGAAATCTACTAGAAAGCGGATTAGTGCCCTTTAAAAAGTGGCTGAAGAACACTTACTTGCCCTGGCCCACCACGTGAGAACACGGTGAAGAGGTTTTGTCTATAAGCCAGGATGCAGGCCTTCACCAGACACCGAGTCTTCCAACGCCATGATTTGGACTTCCAACCTCTTAACACTGTGAAATGAGTTTCTGTTTTTAATAAACCACTCAGTCTTTGGTATTTTAGCAACCCATACAGATGGGCCACTTGGGGTCCTTGGTTCTCTGAGTCAACAGGCACAGATTAAAAGGAAAAAAAAAAAAGAGTCTCATGGGCGGAGTTCCTCACGCTGGCTCCTGGCAATAAAGGTTGGATGAAAGGGCCTAAATATTTTCTCACCCCAACTAATTTGTGTTGGTTAAATTCTGCTGATGGATTGCATAACTGAATTAGGAAGCACGAATGCCAGAAACCCGCTTGAGGTTCAAAGGATAATGAAGTTAAAATAACTGTGGTCTCTAAAGTACTGAGTTAAGAAAATGTCCTGGGTTCATGGAGGGAGTTAGAGAGAAAGGAAAAGGAATTCAGGGGTAACTGTGGTGAAGAAGAAGGATCTCCTAACTGATAGACGAGGGATCTAACTGCACATTCCAGTGCTTGTCGGCTCACCCTGGGGCCTCCACAGAATGAGGTGCTTGCATTAGATGATCTCTGAGCTCCTTCCGTGTCTATTCGTCTGTAAAACAGGGGACATCTGTTTAAAGGATGCCAGGTTTGATCAGTTACACATTTTTGTTCATATGTGATTTAAGTAAATAAAAATTTGTACTATATTAGCATACTTAGCATTTTCTCAATGGCTTTTCCAGACTCTGAATTCCACTCGGTTAAACAGGCTATTTAAATAAAATTAGAAATTTCCAGGTAGAATCAATGGGGTAGGATTGTCAATTATACCTCAATTTAAAAAAATTAATGGGTAAGGAGATAATTAGAGCAAGCTGTCAAAATAATAGAACAGAGATCTTAAATCAAAGAAAAGAATGAATGTATATAATACTTGTCTAAATGTTACCAGTAAGAATATGAGAGCTAGGGAATTTGAAGAAAGCCACAGCAGGAAATGCAAAGAGCCAACGCATTGGAAAAGACCCTGATTCTGGAAAGATTGAGGGCAGAAAGAGAAGGGGGCAACAGAGGATGAGATGGTTGGATGGCATCACCCGTTCAATGAACATGAGTTTGAGCAAGCTCCTGGAGATTGTGAAGAAGGAAGCTTGGCATGCTGCAGTCCATGGGGTCACAAAAGAGTTGGACATGACTTAGTATCTGCACAACAAATAACAACAGTAGGAAAATATATGTCCATAAATAATCTTTTGTTTTAGACCATCAACTTTNTTTAAATAAAATTAGAAATTTCCAGGTAGAATCAATGGGGTAGGATTGTCAATTATACCTCAATTTAAAAAAATTAATGGGTAAGGAGATAATTAGAGCAAGCTGTCAAAATAATAGAACAGAGATCTTAAATCAAAGAAAAGAATGAATGTATATAATACTTGTCTAAATGTTACCAGTAAGAATATGAGAGCTAGGGAATTTGAAGAAAGCCACAGCAGGAAATGCAAAGAGCCAACGCATTGGAAAAGACCCTGATTCTGGAAAGATTGAGGGCAGAAAGAGAAGGGGGCAACAGAGGATGAGATGGTTGGATGGCATCACCCGTTCAATGAACATGAGTTTGAGCAAGCTCCTGGAGATTGTGAAGAAGGAAGCTTGGCATGCTGCAGTCCATGGGGTCACAAAAGAGTTGGACATGACTTAGTATCTGCACAACAAATAACAACAGTAGGAAAAGATTATTTATGGACATATATTTTCCTANNTTTTTTTTTTTTTTAATTTAATTCTTATGGCAGTAGGAAATGGCAACCCAATCCAATATTCTTGCCTGGAAAATCCCATGGACAGAGGAGCCTGGTGAGCTACAGTCCATGGGGTCGCAAAGAGTCAGACACGACTGAGGAACTGAGTACGCACATGGTCTTAAGAACTTAACAAGAGCTCTACCCGTTTAAAATTTTCAGCATACACTACAGCTCTGTTGACTCTAGGTACAAGGCTGTATAGATCTCTAGAACATATTGTCTTGTTAAGCCCATTGATTAGTAACTCCCCGTTTCCCCCACCTCAAGCCTCTGCCAACCACCATTCCACTCTTTGATTCTACGAATTTGAGTATTTTAGATTTTTCATGAGTGGAACCATGAGGTGTTTGTCTTTCTGCAACTGGCTTATTTCACTTAGCATGATGTCCTCAAGGTCCATCCGCGTTTCCTCCGCTTTGGGGGCTGAATAGTGTTTCATTATATGCACGTGGCCCATCTTCCTTACCCACTCGTCCATGGAAGGGCATGTAGGTTGTTTCCGCGTCTTGGTTCCTCTGAAGTCTGGTGCAGTAAACATGGATGGACGTGCTGCTATCTCCTAGGGATCCGAGAAATCTTCTAATCTCCAGCACCTCAAAATGGATCCATTCCGTCTCTCTCCTCCCCTCATCGTCCTTTGTCCTCAGATAAGCCTTCAGGCTTATGGCATTTCTAGCACACACATTGACTCACAGTGTGAAAGTGTAACACATTATACCCTGGCAACCGCTTTGCCAACTAAATCGACAAAATTGGACATAATCTCAAAAGCAGATCTTATACATTCATATCTTATAAAGATTTTATTTTCTTTATGAAATTGCATACAAATGTTAGTATACTTGACCTCAAGAATATGGTTGGATGACTTAATTCCAGTAAACTTGAAGCAAACTGGAGCTTATTATTTGCACCTCAGTAACTGAAGGCACATACAGAATATACTCAAGTTTTCCTAATTTCATGTTAGGAATCACAGAAGACGGCTAGTGTCACTGGAGGTAGATTTCTTTTGTTTTGAAGATCAACTAAAGGCCGGTTGTGAAGGGATAATGTCAAGAAATATGCATGGCCTGGGAGAAAGAATGAACCTTAGATTAAGCTGGCAATATAACTTAAAGTACCCTTCTTTAAAGTGAGAAGTTAAAGTTTCTCCAAGCTATAGGAGATCTGATTGCACAATTGGTGATTTATTTTACTATATTTCACTCATCCCTATTTAACCTTGAGCAGGGACACAGCTATAAGCTATTATTTTTCAACGAGACTGAAACGCAGATTGGAGTTCTGCCTCTAGCTGTGACGGAATAACTAGTACCAGACTTGCCCTCAAACTAGACAACTAAAAAAACTGAATGGAATTTATGAAACAGTTGTTGTCCAGACAGTAGACAATAGAGAGCTGCTGCTGCTGCTGCTGCTGCTGCTAAGTCACTTCAGTCGTGTCCGACTCTGTGTGACCCCATAGACGGCAGCCCACCAGGCTCCCCCATCCCTGGAATTCTCCAGGCAAGAACACTGGAGTGGGTTGCCATTTCCTGCTCCAATGCGTGAAAGTGAAAAGTGAAAGTGAAGTCACTCAGTCGTGTCTGACTCTTAGCGACCCCATGGACTGTAGNTCCCTGGAATTCTCCAGGCAAGAACACTGGAGTGGGTTGCCATTTCCTGATCCAATGCGTGAAAGTGAAAAGTGAAAGTGAAGTCACTCAGTAGTCATGCCTGACTCTAGCAACCCCATGGACTGCAGCCCACCAGGCTCCTCCGTCCATGGGATTTTCCAGGCAAGAGTGCTGGAGTGGGCTGCCATCGCCTTCTCCAATAGAGAGCATAGAACTGCTATCCTCAGGAAGAGAGAGGCAAAAGAGCTAAGTCCTATGCTCACCCCAGTGAGCCACGGCACTTTCTGGACTCCAGTGTAGGGAAGGGGCACGTAAGCAGAACGTGCAGGTCTTGCTGAGTGAGGAGACAGAGACTGGGGTTCTGGGAAGCTCAGGATCCTGAAGTTTCTGGGGTAGAGTAATAGTGAGGTGGGAGCTACATTGAGAAAAAGCTCCAGAAGTTGTCTGAGCCTGAATAAGAGCATGCAGGGCTAATAACAATGACGTGTAACAATTCCCAGGGAAAACATGAGCACAGCAGGGAGCACAGTTCACAGAGGTCACACAATGCTAGGAGACAGTCAAGTGTGGACCCCCTTAAGCACCGAGATCACTCAGCACGCACCCCCGAAAGACCATACCTTAGAAATAGGCTAAACTAAGTGTAAGTCAAGGTTGTCCCATACAGACACAGCAAAACTTACAAAGCAAGCCTCGAAAAGGCCAAATTCATCTCTAGGTGTTTTAACTGCCGGCCGAAAGCCCATGATACTCTTTGAAGGAAAATAGCAGCAAAATTCAAACAATCAACGCAAAACATCGCAATATCCACTATCCAAGAAAACATTGTTAGACTTGCGAAGAAACGTGATCGACAGGCATGATTAAGAATTAGTCAGCAAAGACAGTTCTAAAAATGACAGAGATGGTGGAAATATCAGACAAGAACTTTGAAAGCTAGCACCAGTATTGAAGGGTTTGAATAAAAACATGAATACAGTGAAGAGTGAAACTAAAGATGTGCAGAAGGACGGAACAGGCACTCTCGAGCTGAAAAATACAATATCTGAAATGAAAATTCCCTGGATGAGATTAACAGTAATTAAGAACATGTGACGGGAGATCAGGGAACTTGAAGCCATAGATATAGAAACTATGAAGAGTAGGTAGAGAAGGAAAAAAAGATTTGGAAAAAGATAGAGCCTTTGTGACTTGTGTGACAAACTTAAGTGGTCAAACATGTATGTAATTAAAGCCCAAGAAGGAGGAGAGGCAGGGGAAAAAAATGGAGAAATGAAGGCCAAATTTCCCTCGAATCTGCCAGCAATGCAGGAGACCCGGGTTCGATCCCTGGATCAGGAAGGTCCCTTGGAGAAGGGAATGGCGACCCACTCCAGTATTTGTGCCCCGCGAATCCCACGCACAGAGGAGCTTCAGGAGCCACAGCCTTGTTGTCACAAAGAATCAGACATGACTGAGCGACTAGCACTTCCTCTTTTCTCTCAACAACAAAACAAAACCAACCTATGAACCCATGAGTCAAAGACGTTCAATGAATTCCAAGCAAAATGAATACAAAGAAAACCACATCAAGACACTTCATAATCAAATTGCTGAAATCAAGTTATAAAGAGAAAATCTTAAAAGTAGACAGAGGGAAAAAGACACATTCTAATTCAGAGGAAACAAAGATAATAATGGCTTTTAACTTCTTTTCAGAAACCACGCAAACTAGATGATTTTTAAGTGCTGAAAGAAAAATTTCCAGTATTCCAAGTGAAAATATTCTTAAAAACTAAAGGTGAAATAATGACATTGTCAAGCAAACAGACTCTGGGTGAATTCAGCAGCAGCAGCCCAGCACTCCAAAAAGTTCTAAAGGAAGCATTTCAGGATGCAGGCTAACAATATCAGAGGGAAATTTGGATCTAGAAAAAGGAATGGTGAGTTTCAGACATAACAAGTGTGTGGGCAAATTTAAAAGATTTTTTCTTTTTTATTTCTTTCAAAAAATAATTTACTGTTTGAAGGGAAAATAACAACAAGGTACTGAGTGTTTATAATGTATAGAATTTTTAAAGTATACAAAGGCAGGAGGGAGGAATGGAATATTTTTGAATTTTTTTATTGTGCCTATGTATATCTATCTATATTGTGTATGTATATCTATATGAACATAAATTTATCTTTTTAATCATTTTAAGTTCGGTAGCATCAATTATACCCACAATGTTGTGCAAACATCACCACTATCTATTTCCAAAATAATTCATCATCTAAAATAGAAACTCCATGCCCATGAAATAAGAATTACCAGGCGTAATACTCCCAGACTNGAACATAAATTTATCTTTTTAATCATTTTAAGTTCGGTAGCATCAATTATACCCACAATGTTGTGCAAACATCACCACTATCTATTTCCAAAATAATTCATCATCTAAAATAGAAACTCCATGCCCATGAAATAAGAATTACCAGGCGTAATACTCCCAGACTTCACATATACTACAAAGCAACAGTAATCAAAACAGCATGGGACTGGCATAAAAACAGGCTACAGATTAATGAAATACAGTAGAGAGCCCAGAAATAAACCCACATGCCTATGGTTAATTAAACTACAACAAAGGAGATAAGAATATACAATGAAGAACAGATGGTCTCTTCAGTAAGTGATGTTGGGAAAGTTGGACAGCTGCATGTTAATCAATGAAATTAGACTACCTTCTCTCACCATATAAAAAGATAGACTGAAATGGTTTAAAAATCTAAATAAAAGACTTGATACCATAAAATTCCTAGAAGAGAACATAGGCAAAACAGAATTCTTGGACATAAATCAGATCAATATTTTCTTAAATCAGTCTCCCAAGGCAAAAGAAATTAGAGCAAAAATAAACAAATGGGACCAAAGAACACTTTAAGGTTTTAGCATAGCAGAGGCAAACAGCGACAAAACAAAAAGACAGCCTATGAGATGGGAGAGAGTATTTGCAAATAATGCAGCTGCCAAGGGCTTAATTCCAAAATATACAAACAGTGCATAAAACTCAAGAAAAAAATTACAAAATGAGCAGAAGACCTAAATAGACATCTCTCCACAGAAGACATACAGACGCCCACAGGCACAGGAAAAGATGCTCCACATTGCTACTTATTAGAGAAATGCAAACCAGAACTACAGTAAGGCAGCACCTCACACCAGTCAGAACGGCCATCACTAAAAAGTCTACAAATAATAAACACTGATGAGGATGCGGAGAAAGGGAATCCTCCTATGCTCTCGGTGCAAAGGTAAGCTGGTGCAGCCAACTTTTCCATATTGCTTTTTGGAAAACAATATGGAAAGTCTTGAATAAACTTAAAATAGGGCTACCGTATGATCTAGCAATCCCATTTCTGACCATATATCCAGCAAATATGAAAACTCTAATTTGAAAAGATACATGCACCCCAAGGTTCAAAGCAGCATATAAGACATGGAAACAACCCAAGCATCCATCAATAGATGATTGGCTTAAGGAGATGTGGTATATATTCATACAATGGAATATTACTTAGACATAAAGAATGAAGCATTTGCAGCAACATGGATGGACCTAGGAAATATCATACTAAGTAAAGTCAGAAAGAGAAATACAACTATTATACGATATCNCATATTCATAGAATGGAATATTACTTAGACATAAAGAAAGAATGAAGCATTTGCAGCAACATGGATGGACCTAGGAAAATATCATACTAAGTAAAGTCAGAAAGAGAAATACAACTATTATACGATATCACTTATATGTGGACTCTAAAAATTAATACAAATGAATCTATACACAAAACAGGAACAGATTCACAGACATAGAAAACAAACTTGAGGTTAAAGGGAAAGGGAAGGGGAGGGGCGAGTTAGGAGCATGGGATTAACAAATACAAACTGCTATACATAGAAGAGATAAGCAACAAGGGTTTACCGTATGGTACAGGGAACCATATTCAATACCTTAAAATACCCGATAATGGAAATAATCTGAAATAGACACAGACATAACTAAATCACTTTGCTGAAACTAACATAATATTGTAACTCAACTATACTTCAATAAGAGAGATAATTTCCTGTCATTCACCCCTCAGTCCTTGGTTTCTTCTATTCTACTTTGGTCTCTATGAGTTAGCCTACTCCAGTTATTTCAAGTAAGTGGGATCATACAATATTTGTCCTTTTGTATCTGGTTCTTTTTCACAATGTTTTCAAGTTTCATTCATGTTGAAATGGATGACAGTGTCAGAACTCCATTTTTTTCTGTGGCTGAATAATAATCCATTGTTCGTACAGGCAGACCTCAGAGATATTGTTGGTTTGGTTCTAGACCACCAAAAAGTGAATACTGTAGTAAAGTGAGTCACAAAAATTTTTTGGTTTCCCAGTGCATACAAAAGTTATGTTTATACTATGCTATAGTCTGTTAGGTGTATAATAGCATTATGTCTATAAAAAATATATATCTATCTTAATTTTAAAATATTAAAAATTTGTTGCTAGAAAATGCTGACCATTATCTGAGGTTTAGTGAGTCACAGTCATTTTTGCGGGGAGAGAGTTTGAAATATTGTGAGTATTGCCACACTATGACACAGACAGAAAGTGAGCAAATACTATTGGAAATATGGCTCCAATAGTCTTGCTCCACGCAAGGCTACCACAAACCTTCCATTTATAAAACAGAACAATAGTATCCACAAAGCACAATAACACAAAGTACAATAAAAATATGTGTGTGTTTACAGATGTTGTTGTCGCTTAGTTGCTGAGCTACATACAACTCCATGACCCCATGGACAGTAGCCCCAGGGCCCTCCGTCCATGGGATTTCCCAGGCAAGAATACTGGAGTGGGTTGCCATTTTCTTCTCCAGGGGATCTTCCTGACCCAGGGATCAAACCAGCGTCTCCTGCATTGGCAGGTGGATTCTTTACCACTGAGCCACCAGGGAAGCCCATTCATAAATAATTGAATTAATTTCAACAAAATATTTCAGATAGAAAACTCTTCTCAACCAATGGTCCTGGAAGAACTGGAAAGAAACAAGCCTCCACCTTCATCTCACAAAGCTAGGTTGAAATGCATCATAAACCATGTGTAAAATAAAAAATTGTAAAACTCTAGAAAAACATTTAGGAGAAACATCTTCAAAACTTTAGGATAAGCAGAGATCTCTTCTGTAAGATGCAAAAAGAACTAATAGTAAGAGAAAAATAAACATAAATTTGGTTTCATCAAAATTGCAATCTACTCTTAGAAGAATACCACTAAGAAAATGAAAAAAGTCATAGAATAGAAGAAAAAACATTTAACTAACAAGAGACTTATATGCAGAAAATATAAAGAAGCCATACATATTATGAAGACGAAACTTTCTTTAAGTGGGCAAAAGATATGAATAGATACTTCACAAAAAAAGATATACAAGAGATACTTAATATAGGCACCAGGGAAATGCAGCTTAGCACCACAATAAGGCCCTCCAGCGCTCTTTCCTGGAAAAACCCATGGACGGAGGAGCCTGCTAGGCTACAGTCCATGGGGTCACAAAAAGTTGGACATGACTGAGCGACTTTCACTTTCACTTTCTTTGGACCCCATGGAATTCTCCAGGCCAGGATACTGGAGTGGGNTTTTTAAGTGGGCAAAAGATATGAATAGATACTTCACAAAAAAGGATATACAAGAGATACTTAATATAGGCACCAGGGAAATGCAGCCTAGCACCACAATAAGGCCCTCCAGCGCTCTTTCCTGGAAAAACCCACGGACGGAGGAGCCTGCTAGGCTACAGTCCCTGGGGTCACAAAAAGTTGGACATGACTGAGCGACTTTCACTTTCACTTTCTTTGGACCCCATGGAATTCTCCAGGCCAGGATACTGGAGTGGGTAGCCTTTCCCTTCTCCAAGGGATCTTCCCAACCCAGGGATTGAACCCAGGTCTCACGCATTGCAGGTGGATTCTTTACCAGCTGAGCCACAAGGGAAGCCCATTGAAAGCAAAGTTGTTNGATACTGGAGTGGGTAGCCTTTCCCTTCTCCAAGGGATCTTCCCAACCCAGGGACTGAACCCAGGTCTCACGCATTGCAGGTGGATTCTTTACCAGCTGAGCCACAAGGGAAGCCCATTGAAAGCAAAGTTGTTCAGACCTGTCCGATTCTTTGTGACCCTATGGACTGTAGCCTTCCAGGCTCCTCCTCCATCCATGGGATTTTCCAGGCAAGGATACTGTAGCCCACCAGGCTCCTTTGTCCATGGGATTTTCCAGGCAAGAATACTGGAGTGGGTTGTCATTTTTTTTTTCCTCTGGGGGATCTTCCTGACCCAGGGACTGAACTCAGGTCTCCGACATTGCAGTCAGACTCTTTACCCTCTGAGCCACCAGGAAATGCCACTATATACTCTGAAATGGCTAAAACGAAAAAGACATACTATCAAGTTTTAGCAAGAATAGAACACCTAGGACTGCTATACATTGCTGAAGGGAGTGTAATAGTTCAACCACTTTGGAAAGCTACTTGTCAGTCTTCTATAAAGTCAATGTAGTCTTACCATCTGACCCAGAAATTTCATTCCTAGATACTCCTCAAGAAAAGTAAAAACAGGAACCACCAAAGACTTGCCAATGTATGCTTATGGCACTTTCATTTATTATACTCCCAAACTAAAGAGCTCAAATGTCCATCAACAGATGAGTGGATAAGCCACTCAGAACTATGACTCAGAAAGGAGTAAACTACTGGTATATGCAACATGAATGATTTCAAAAACATTATAAAAAGCAAAGGAAATCAGATACAAAAGAGTATCCACTATGTGATTCCATTTAATGGAATTCTAGAGCAGATAAAACAGATCTTTAGTGATAGAAATCAGATCAGGGGTTGCCTATAGCCTGGGGGTGGGTGGATGCTGGTAACGTAGCAGGAATTGACTGCAAAGGACATGAGGGAGCTTTGGGGGTGATAAAAATTTTCTCTACCTTGACTAGGGGAGAGTTACACAAGAGTATACATTTGCCAAATCTCATCAAACTCTGTATTCTTTATCCTTTAAAAAATGACTAGATTTTATTGTGTGTAACTATACCTCAACGAAGTTTATTTCTAAAAGTTNCCAGACCAGGGATCAAACCCTCGCTCCCTGCAGTGGAGGTGTGAAATCTTAGCCACTGGACTGCCAGGGAAGTCCCAGGAATAGAATTTTTACGGGGCTGAGGACAGCTGAAAATGATAAAGCGAGCATACGTGGAGCAAGAAGACAAGCAAGAACGGTGAATTTCACCTCAGCTACAACTAAACAGGGAAAGGTAAGGTTGGAAAGCAATGCTGATGGTAAATACTATGACTAGGATCTTCCTTATATCAGTATCTGGGGTGCCTGCACAGAGCACTTTCCGTGCATTTATCTCACTTAATCCTCTCAACAAACAGGAGGTGTTACAACTAAAATAGTTGCTAGTAAGGAAACTAAGGTTTAGAGAAGTGTATAGTCATTTGCCCAAGGTCACACAGTGAACAAGCTGCGGAACCAGTTTTGACCCAAAAGTCTGACCCCAAAGTCCAAACCCCTGACCACTAGACATACTGCCTCCCTGGAAAAAGTGAGGCTAGACTCTAGGGGCCCTTACAGCCCAAAGTAAGGAATTTAGGCTCTCCTCTCTAAGCCTGGAGATCCACTGAAAGATTTTTTGGTGATCAGAGACTTTTAAAAAAGAAAATTGGCATAAATAGGCAAGAGATGGAAGCTAGGAAACCCAATTAGGGAGATGTCACAATAAGGTGTGAATAAAATAGCTGTGGGGACAGAATAAAGGAATAGCCCTTAAGCAGAAATAGTCTACTGACTTTTCTCAACTAATATTGAAATATATTGAGAAAAATCACTGTTTTGGTATTAAATATTCAAATTAAAAGTATCATTAGATCCCAAGTGTTGCATTGTATTAGCCTAGTGAGGCTCCAAGGACAAATAAATACACATTTATTTATTTATTGTCCTTCCAGTCCACTCGCCAAGCCACTCAGTCCTCATGGAGAGTTTGAGGGTCTTCAGCATGTTGACAGGTCAGGATTGTGTGAACCGCCCAGAGGGCTCCTTTGGGTCCAGTCTTGCAATTCTCTGTCACTAGTGATGAGCTCCAGAGTGGATTCAAGAGGTCCAAACCCAACTTTCCCATCAGGAATCTGATAGAGCTAATCTCTCTTCCCCCAGAACTGAANATTTATTGTCCTTCCAGTCCACTTGCCAAGCCACTCAGGCCTCATGGAGAGTTTGAGGGTCTTCAGCATGTTGACAGGTCAGGCTTGTGTGAACTGCCCACAGGGCTCCTTTGGGTCCAGTCTTGCAATTCTCTGTCACTAGTGATGAGCTCCAGAGTGGATTCAAGAGGTCCAAACCCGACTTTCCCATCAGTAATCTGATAGAGCTAATCTCTCTTCCCCCAGAACTGAATCTAGAGCAGTTAGGGTTTGTTAGGCTGTCACTGATCATCATCCCTGATCCACGGGGATGGCTGTGGCTTTCTGCTGGGAGCTGCCCCGAGGAGTCAGCTGGAGGGTGGGAATTCTTATCAAAAGATATGTATGCGGATATGGAGGTGGACGAAAATTCCCAGAGAGGTGGTGTTCCCTGGGGGACATTCATTTACATGTGGGGCGTCCCTGAAACAGTTGTCTGCTGTTCCCGCCTCCCCTCTCTCTCCAGTTATTTCCCCAGTAAAGTGACACGCTGGGGAGTGCAGACCATGAAACAGGAGAAAAGACTCCTGAAAATATAGACCAGTGGACAAGCGTAAATGTGCATCCGTGTGTGTGTGTGTGTGTGTGTGTGTGAGATTACATCACTACCAAGATGGAAAGCAAGTTCTCAGACAGTGAGAAAGGTCAGACAGTGAGACAGGTCAGACAGTGAGAGGGTCAGACAGTGAGAGGGTCAGACAGTGAGAGGGTCAGACAGTGAGAGGGTGCTGAAGAAGAGAAGGGTCTACAAGAGAGAATGAAGAACTGCATGATTTCCCCACGTTTACAAACAACAGGCTTTGAAGTCCAGGGAGATGTGTAGGAGGAAGAGCACTATTGGAGCCTGAGCCCAAAGCTCAGACACTCGGAAATCACTTATAATGAGGAATAGGCTCAGGGGGCTGTTGTGAAAAACTGAACAAGCTGAGAGAGGAATCGGTGCTTTATAAACTGTAAGTTGCCTTTAAAGTCCAAGGTGCTACATACACTGTGAACTACTCCGCAGATGTAAGGGAGAATGATCACAATTATTTGAGGAGGAAAACATTATTCTGAACGTAGTCTGTGACCTGAGAATTAGACGGTAAGACCATTTTAAACAAACAACAGAATTCGCCTATTGAAATGTATCTTCTCTCTTTCAGAATCTTATTGATCTTATACTCTTGATGGGGCTTGACATTTATTTCAGAGAGAAACTATTCAAAACCGAGGAGACTCCTTCTCTGGGATTCATCTCCTTTGAAACCAGTTTACAAGCCACACACAAAAATGATCTCACTAATTTATAGTCACCTTGTGTTTTTAACCTTACATGTTATCTAGCTTAATCATGAGAGCTGAGTACAAAAGAATTTTAAGTGTTTTTTTAAAATCAAAATTCAGTCTCTAAACAATGATTCTTAATCATTTTGGGGGTGTGTTGAGGACCTGCCAAAGTGCGCAATGCACAGAACAGTTGGCGTGGGGATTTCTAGGTTCCAAAAAGAACTCTGGATCTTCCATGAGTTACAGAAGTTCCAGATTGAGGGCTCCAGTTGTTGTTGTCGTTCAGTTGCTAGCTAAATCGTGTCTGACTCTTTGAGACCCCGTGGACTCCAGCACGCCAGGCTCCCCTGCCCTTCATTGTCTCCTGGAGTTTGCTCAGACTTGTGTCCATTGAGTTGGTGATGCTCTCGGAGGGTTGCAGATCTGAGGGTAATTATTTTCTGAGCATAAGCAGCAGGTTTGTTGGAACAAGTGTTCAGCCTCCCCAAAGGAGCTGGTTGAGGGAGAGCACGCCACTGCAGGGAGGCTCCTATGGCATGAGCATTTAACAATTAGTCCACTGGAGCCTCAGGAGGTCTGTGCAGTCATTTCTGTGGCTGCAGTGGTTTCTGGCCTGTGTGTGTGTTTGTTGTTCGTTGCTAGTGGGAGGTTTAGGCGACAGCTTTTGCCTCCCCAGGTGTCTCCCCTCAACTCAGTTTCAGCAGCTCAGCCTGGAAGAGCCACAGCCCTAGGAAGAGGCGTCGATGGCCCGACAGTGCTCTTGGTGTCCAGCCGGTTACAGGAGAGGAAGAAAGACACGGCTGGCATTTGTGTAGCTGTTCTCAAAGGAGTCCTGGCCAAGGGTGGGGAGGGGTTGGAGCTGATGCTGCTCTTCTCTGTGTGAGATGGAGGGGATGTCTTAAGATTCTTGCACATGCTGACCAGTGTTAGAAACAGACTTTAGATGAACTCCCTCATTTAACTCTTCACCTCCTCAGAAAGATAGTATTATTCTCACAGATCAGGAAACCAAGGCATGGAAAAGCTGACACAAAGTCAATTAGCTAACAACTAGCCAAGCTTGACAAATCTGTATGCGGGCCAGGAAGCAACAGTTAGAACTGGACATGGAACAACAGACTGGTTCCAAATAGGAAAAGGAGTACGTCAAGGCTGTATATTGTCACCCTGCTTATTTAACTTCTAGGCAGAGTACATCATGAGAAACGCTGGACTGGAAGAAACACAAGCTGGAATCAAGAT
>SJYW01013781.1:1107810-1162188 GCA_006410735.1 Raphicerus campestris
GATGGACGTGAGTCTGAGTGAACTCCGGGAGTTGGTGATGGACAGGGAGGCCTGGCGTGCTGCGATTCATGGGGTCACAAAGAGTCGGACACGACTGAGCGACTGAACTGAACTGAGCCGAGCAAGGACTTCAGCTCAGATGTAAATTGAGAACTCCTTCCACTGCCCAACACTGACTCTTCCATTTCTTCCCAGCCCCTGGGAAACACTCCTGGGAGCTCCACCCTCACTAGAAGCCCCTGGAAGGGAAAGAGACTCACTTATCTCACCAAGGACAGTGTCCTGAGCAGCGGGCCCATCGGACATCTGGGACTCAGCCTCATTTGCTTCTATTACTAACTTCCTTCCTGACCTCAGCAAGCTCCGTAAGTTGTCTGTTTCCTCATCTGTAAAATGAAGAGGATAGAACTAGATGAACCTTCCCACTGAAAATCGCAGTGCCTGAATTCTGTGCACTCCCCCTATTCCCAGAGGCCGGCAGGCCTCCCAACCCTGTGCGTTGCCCATGGCTCCCCCTGGGTGCCACCTTCTCTGACCGCCTGGCTAGAAGGAAGCTCCCCTCCAACCACATGCATGGCTGTTGTCCATGTTACACTCCTGTGGTTCATCGTTTCCACTTCCCTTCCATATTTAATCTGAATTCCTCAAACCTTTTTGTTATCTCCTATATAGTTCCCCAATGTAAGAATAAACCAGTTTATGTTTTAATTCCTCCCCAGCAGACAGTTGGTTGTTTCCATCTTTCACTAACAGTGCGGACACTAATATTCTTTAGTTGCCTCCTTGACTACATGCGCAAGGGATTTTCTAGAATGAGTGTCCAGAAATGGAATTGCTGAGCTGGGGGTTTATGTGTTAGGTCTTGCCAGACGGTTCCTCAAAGTGCTGGTGCCAACATACGTTCACACTTGCAAATGCTTGCTTCTCACATCCTCACCGATCCTCTCAGGCTTAACAGGCTTCCAAACCAACATTCTGGCCGCATTAGCCTCACGGCACTTCGTGTTCTCCACTTTATATTTGTTTATATGCTACCTCCCCTCCTGGGCTATAACTTTTGTGAGGGCAGAAGCCTTGCTTAACTCAAAGAATGCAGTGAGCTTAGTAACGACGCAGTAAAGGGCTGTGAACAAATTAATGATGAGCAGACCCAAATTTGTCTTGACCCAAGGAGGTGGAGATTCCATGAGGCGAGGGGTGAAGCATCTATCGCTGTTCATCTGGGTTGAGGATGTGGGTAGGGAATCCCCATCAGCTGCAGAGAAGGTGGCACAGTGGTCAGAGCTGGCTGACAAACCAAAGGTTTCAACATCTATGGAGGACTGTCTCCAGCCTTTGGAGATGCAAGCTTTAGATAATTCTTTATCATGGTGTTCATCAAATACTTACTGATTGCTGAAAGTAGCAAATTTCCCAGTCTCTGGGTTTGTCTTTTTATACATCAAGATTGCTGTTTCTGAACGGAACTCCCCCACCTCTGGCCCCACCCCATTACTAAGGGCTGGATAGGATCCATGTGTCCTTTGGACTAGGAAGCTGTGTGACCTCTGGTAAACGCCTCCCCCTTCTGACACCCCAGCAGTTCCAGGCTGACTCATCTTCTAAATAAGCCACTTGTGGCTTTTGTTCTGACATCACATGTGGAAGAATGAGTAATTTTTTAAGAACCAGAGTTATATTTGATCAGAATAAGATGCATTGTGTATGTTACTCATGGTTCTAGGACAAGGGGTCAACACTGGTAACGAGTACCCTAACCTTCTGCCACCCCTTCTTTCCCTGGGGCCAAGGGACAGAGAGAAGGCAAAGGAAGGAGGTAGGTATGGATGTGAAGAATTTTTGTGTACATTTATAATTTTGTTATCATATTATGTATAGTTCAATAAAACTGTATCTTGCTGCTTCTGCTAGATTAAATAAAAGTGACGTCACAAAGCAAGCAAGGCCATGGGGCTCTGCTCCTTGGGTTCAAAGCCCAGCTCCACCACAGACCAGCTGGGTGACTTTGGGCAAGTTATTGACTCTTGATTTGCTTCCATTTCCTCATCTGTAAAACAACAGCGTCTATCACATTGCAAGGAACAAATGAACTATGTTGAGTGCTTAGGATTGTGCCCAGAACTTAGCAGCCACTGTGGATATATTAGTAAATATTTCCTTGAATCCATCACAGGGTTTAAGCTCAAAAGAAATGCTCAATACTTTTTAATGAAATAAATTCATTCTATTAAAACACATTTGGAACAGGGGATAGGGATAGAAGTGACAGCAAGTGGGAGACTCTTGGTTGGAAATGGAAGCAACCAGGAAGATCAGTCCCCTTGAGCTCAGGTTTTACCCTTCCACCCTCCTTTTATGTTTTGTTGGCTGTTTGTGCCCGGGTTATGTGCATTGTGCTGGGAGAAGGGCTGTCCCCCAAGTGTCATTCCGTGGAGCTTCTACTTGTTTTTTAAGTGTAAAAAGTTGGCAGAAGGACGTCAGGGTTAAGATTATGAACTTCCTCTGCAGAGGGTGCAGGCTCAATCCCTGTTCAAGGAACTAAGATCTCACATGTAGTGTGGCACAGCCAAAAAAATATTTTAAATTAAATACACAAATGTGTGTGTTAGTCGATCAGCTGTGACCCCACGGACTACAGCCCACCAGGTTCCTCTGCCCCCATGGGATTTCCCAGGCAAGAATACTGGAGTAAGTAGCCATTCCCATCTCCAGGGGATCTTCTCCACACAGGGATCGAACCCAGGTCTCCTGCGTTGCAGGCAGATTCTTTACTGTCTGAGTCGCCAGGGAAGGAAGCCCCAGTAAACAAACAGATTTTAAAAAAGAAAGAAGAGGCAGTTTTAGATCCTCAAACCCTGGGAGCCTGGGCTTAGTTCAGAGGGAGACCCAGGCACCAGAGGACTTCATTCTTGGACATCTCAGCACCTACTGTTTGTGAGGAGTTAGCAAGATCGCAGCATCAGGATGGGTATCATCTGGTTGAGTGGTTGTAGGGTGGGCATCGTGCATGGGACATTATCGAGGTGAGACGGTAGCATCAGGATGGGTATCATCTGGTTGAGTGGTTGGTAGGGTGGGCATCGTGCATGGGACATTATCGAGGTGAGATGGTAGTAGCATCAGGGCAGATGCAGCGTGCATCTTCACAGCACTTGCGGTCAGGGGAACACATTGACTCAAGGGAAGCCAGACTGAAATCCCTCCAGCGCAGACTTCTTCAGGATGCTGGGGGCTTGGGAACCCATTCCCTAGAGCAGGTCCGTCCTGCCTCATCAGCACCTCCGTGTGGGTTGGAGCTGAGGAAACGGATGGACCTGACAAGTGGCTCGGACTGGCCACTATGGAAGGAAGGGTGCCATGCTTATTATTAACAGAAAGTCTCTAAATCCCATACAACTGGTAGAACGGCTGAGTTGCTGAAGGAGGTCCAGCCATCCTGGAGGAAAAGGTTCGCCTGGGTGATGTCAGGAAGTGCGGCCTGGGGAGCATCTGAGGGACACTCATGTTCTCAGCCATGTGCAGACACAGCCACATATACACCAAGAGCTTCGCCCTTTCTCTGCCCTCCACTCGTGCACACTCGCGTGGGCCTCACCAACGTTGTCTCAGCCAACAGGGCGGCCTAGGGAAGACCTCACGGCCGAATCAAATGCTGGTGAATGCTGCTGCTTTTATTACACCAAAAGTCTTAACATTTATTTGGAGAGGAACACAAAACTTGGCGTACTGGCATGCATTCTCTACAGCATGGCTTCAGAGGAGCTCAAGACCACCATGGTCTGCTCAGGAGGACTGCACCGGGGCCGGCGACAGGGGTAGGGGGTTGGGGCGGGGAGACCACAGGTCCTTGATCGCTGGAGTCAGCAGACCACAGGCGCTTCACCACCACAGAAGTCGAGGAACCACGTGTGTTGGGAAGGGGTGTTTCCAACAGCTAAATAGGTGTGACAAGGGATCCGGGTGTGGGTGAGTCCCTAACACGTACAGCCTAGAGTATCTGGGGGAGGGTAAGAATATTCTCCTCCCCAGATGGGCAGCACTGAGTGCAGTGGGAGAGGGGCATGCTGAGCACTGCGTCTGAGCTCAGTGACGCAAGCAGATGTCCTCGGTAAAGGGCACCCTGGCTTCACAAGGGAGAGTAAGACAGGACCGCGCTATCACAGTAAGGCCACTAAAGTCACAGCAAACAGGGACCTCAAAGGAGACTCTCACGACTATGGGAAAGGGGGCCCGACCCTCTCTGACGCCAGGTGCCCCTCGCTGGTTAGGCACCTTGCCCTGAGACCGTCACCTGGTTCCTTTGCTGGGCTGTACCACGCCACTGAGCACAACGGAGCGGAGGAGGGGGCCACGTACGTCAAGGGCACGGGACATCACCACCCAGCGTGGCAGACGGTTGCTGGCAAGTGTCTCGGACGCCTTTCCCGGTTGGGCCGGGGGACCCCTGTGTGTCTGCAGAGCTAATCTGAAAAGAGGCTGGCAAAGGACTTCCTCAAGCTTCGGATGGTCTCTGCTTTGGCTTCATCCTCACTGGCTGAAGAGCGGAAGAAGGAAGATTCAGAGAAGCTGAAGGCATTGGTCAGGGACTGCGACTTGCTTGAAGAAGATAAAAACCAGAGAGAATGTGAGATGGTGGTGTTCCAGGCAAGGGAGGGAGAGATGGTGACAGAGGGATACAACAATCGGAGTACGCGCTCCCGCCCCAGGGAGACCAGGAGCCAGAGGAGAGAGCCAGCATGGGGAGGGCTCCCAGCCCTGGGAGGCCCCACCTTCTCTTCCCCTGCAGCACTGCTGGAGCAGGAAAGGATGGGGCCGTGGGGGAGGCAAGGAGAAAAGAGGGGCTTGAGGCTCTTTCTTTTCCTTAATGCTAAAGCACCAACTGGGTAGGTACCAATCCAGGAACCTCACACCCTCGCCCACTCTCGGATGAAATGCAGGAACAGGGGCCAGTGGACTCGTGTGCTCCCTCTCCCACCAACCGTCCGGGAGCGAGTGGAGCCGGTGTCGGAAGACATGGGTCAAAGTCTTGGTTCCAGCCCTCACTCACTCTTGACCTTGGGAAGCCAGGTGCCTCTCTCGGTTTCTTGTTGGCTTTCTTAATTGTGTTCTATTGACGTCTGGTAAAATGATCTCTAGGCCTTTTCAGCTCTTTCTAGTTTGCTGTTCTTTCTCTGATTCCTAAAGAACCTCTGGACTTGGCACAAACTCTAATGCCTCCATGGATCACCCTTCCAGTGGACATAATGGCCCTCACAGGCTTCCTCGGGGGAGAGCTGTGAGGTTCAGGGTGTCTGGGGCCACAGAACTAGATATCAGGCCCACATGAGGTCACTGGGTAGTTTTCTCAGGAGAAAAAAGCCTGAATCGCACATACTTTAGGGACCGATTTTCTCCCGAGACACTGGTGATTCAGAGAGAAAAGCTGTGAAGGCTGCAGGAAGAGGGGAAGGCCAGGCCCAGCGCCTAGGAGGGAACACGTGGTCTGGTGTCCCCATGGCCAGGCGCTGTCCTTCCTAACTTCAGCTTGTCTCTTTCCTGCTCACCTCTGCCTCCAGAACTCCTCTCCTAGAGTCTCAGCACTCCCAGCCCCCTCCTGAACTCGGGCGCTGCCCCAGAAATCCCCCTCTACACGAGTGTGAGCCCATCTCTTCTCCCGTAGTGACTGGATGGGTACCCTGCCTTTCACTGCGGGGGATGAGCCCCAACACACCAGCTGCTGGCAGTGAGGACTCTGCGCACATGGGCCGAGGGCACCAGGACCAGCCTCCCAGTTGTCTGGCTCAGCCCAGAGGCAGTGACAAACCCAGAGATTTGCCCTCAGACGGGGGCCAGAGTCAGCTCAAGAGTAGGAGGGAGAGATTAAAAGGCCTACAAGCAGAACACGACTAGGTTGAGGGGAGGCTGTGGGGCAGGCGAGACGTGGAAAGTGCTCGTGTCCCGGGCTGGCGAGCTGGACTGGGGGACAGCCTGCCCATCGTACAGGACTGAAAGACTCACAGAGAGCGGTCATCGACCATCGGAGCCCTCACCCGGCTCTGTCACTGATGAGCAGAAGGGCTTCAACAAAGAAACGCAGAGCTCTGAGCAGGCTTATCCAGTCTCTGTACTAACTAGACTGTCTCTGAGTGGCTCATCGGAGCCCCAGACCTCTGTCCCCGAGAGTCTCATCTCTTTACTGAGATGCTCTCACGGACCGTTCCCACTGCCCCAGGCAGTGGGGTCTGAGCTGACGGTGATGACAGAGGTCTGCGTTTGGGCTGCTGGAGAGACGCGTCCTGGGTCTAGGGGAGGTGGGGCTGAGTCCTCTGGCGCTACCTCTCCCATATGCAGCTTTGCTGTCTCCCAGGGGGCCTCCAGTTCTGTCTTCTGAGGCCGGACAGTGGGAGTCTCTGGGGTCACTGTTGGGAATGAGGGAACCCAAGAGAATGGAGTCCCTCGGGGTCTGTATGTAGGCCTCTCCTCTGATGACTGCACCTAAAGCCAACCTCCTTCTGACCGAGCTGAAGGGAAAAAGTTGAGATGGATCTAACTACTTCTCCCTTTTCCTTCTGGGCAGCCTTGCTGATTGGCATACTGTGAACTGTGAGTCAGAGGCAGAAAAGAGAACTCTTTTCTTTTTCTTTTTTTTTTAAAGAAAGAGAGACACATACACACAGAGAGAAAAGGAATGGAAAAAGTGAGTGGGAAAGAGGATTAAAAAAGAAAAACCCAAAACGCAAACGCTAAGTTAGTACAAGAATGGGAGAGGGGGTAGTAACTGTCTTAATTGTCCGTCACTCCCCGGGAAGAAAGGGGAGGGTTAGGGTTTCTAGCTAGACCTTAGACTTTCACTTCCCTCTTTCTTACCCTCACCAGCCAACCCGACCACGCCCCCCCTTAAAAAACAAAACGACAACAAAAAAAAACCCCCATCGAAATCCAAACCCCCCAAAACCCCCCACAAAAGTGTCTGTGGGAGGAGGGCTGACTGAAGGTGCTTCCTAGCAGCTCTGGAGCCCCAGGAAGAGGGGAGGTGGGGAGCAGCTGAGCTGTCTCTTACTTGAGCTGTGGGTGAGGCTGGGGCTTCTGCGGTGGAGCGGCCGGGGGTGGCTGGGCCTCTGCCAGGGAGCTGCTGCTGGAAGGCGCATCTCCGTGGGTGGTGGGGCCGCCCGGCTGCGGAGGAGCCGAGGAGGAGGAAGAGGAGGAGGAGGAGGAAGGTGGCACTGATGGTCCCCGTGGAGGCAGCACCTTGCCTGGGGGTTGCATTCCTTGGGGTTGCCCAGGGCCCCCTAGGTTCAGTACAAGAAAAACTTCATAATTTAACCATATCAAAGGGTTTCCTTATTAGAATCTACATCACGAAGGGTGTGGTTACTTAATTACCAGAGGATAAACTCTGTCACAAGAAGCTGCTGGAGCCCTTCAGAGCCACCCCTGGAAGCTGAAGTCCCTGGTTACCACAAGGACATGGCTCTACGTGTGCCTTCTCAGCCTTCTCAGACGCACAACAACGCGCTCACAGCAGAAGTGGGAGCACAGGGCAGAAACTAGGGGATGAGCAGCCCTTTCAAGGGTGAGCTCTGCTACAGAAAGCCCCCAGACCACACACAGGGACCACCCCCTCTCCCCCAGAGCTTCCTCAGGTGTGGGCCAACCTGGCCCATGGGGTACTAGGGGGTCTCAAGTTCCACATGGCACACACCATCAGTTTTCTGATCCTGGCCTGGGGATCAGAAAACCCCAGACACCGTTTATCAGCAAGTCCCTGAGGAAGTTAGCTGACTTCTCTGGACCTCAGTGTTTCCAAGCAGAAAACTGTGAACAATTGAGACCCAGTCTTAGTTATCTTTCAAGAGGGTAGTGTATCACAGATGACAACGGACCAGAACATTCTTTAGAAAGTATTCCGTGCCTCACAACCATCTCTGACTTACACTGTGTTGTTTTAGACTTGGCCTTAGTCCCAACCCACTCCATGCCTGGGTGTCTGGTTGCCACACCCCCAACAGGGCTTTCTTTTAGCATTAACTCACACCCATGACTAGGAACTTCCATGTCTAGGCAATTCTTCTCCCTCTTAGTACCATCCTTAAGGGGCTCCTGTCCCTCCCAGGTGTGTGTGGTGAAATTCGCCAAAAATCAAGTCCCATTCTCTCCTGGAGATGTTGTGAGCACCATTTGGCAAAGTAGCCCGCTCCCCCTGCCTCCCCCCCCCCCCCCCCCNCATCTTCACAGCACTTGCGGTCAGGGGAACACATTGACTCAAGGGAAGCCAGACTGAAATCCCTCCAGCGCAGACTTCTTCAGGATGCTGGGGGCTTGGGAACCCATTCCCTAGAGCAGGTCCGTCCTGCCTCATCAGCACCTCCGTGTGGGTTGGAGCTGAGGAAACGGATGGACCTGACAAGTGGCTCGGACTGGCCACTATGGAAGGAAGGGTGCCATGCTTATTATTAACAGAAAGTCTCTAAATCCCATACAACTGGTAGAACGGCTGAGTTGCTGAAGGAGGTCCAGCCATCCTGGAGGAAAAGGTTCGCCTGGGTGATGTCAGGAAGTGCGGCCTGGGGAGCATCTGAGGGACACTCATGTTCTCAGCCATGTGCAGACACAGCCACATATACACCAAGAGCTTCGCCCTTTCTCTGCCCTCCACTCGTGCACACTCGCGTGGGCCTCACCAACGTTGTCTCAGCCAACAGGGCGGCCTAGGGAAGACCTCACGGCCGAATCAAATGCTGGTGAATGCTGCTGCTTTTATTACACCAAAAGTCTTAACATTTATTTGGAGAGGAACACAAAACTTGGCGTACTGGCATGCATTCTCTACAGCATGGCTTCAGAGGAGCTCAAGAGCACCATGGTCTGCTCAGGAGGACTGCACCGGGGCCGGCGACAGGGGTAGGGGGTTGGGGCGGGGAGACCACAGGTCCTTGATCGCTGGAGTCAGCAGACCACAGGCGCTTCACCACCACAGAAGTCGAGGAACCACGTGTGTTGGGAAGGGGTGTTTCCAACAGCTAAATAGGTGTGACAAGGGATCCGGGTGTGGGTGAGTCCCTAACACGTACAGCCTAGAGTATCTGGGGGAGGGTAAGAATATTCTCCTCCCCAGATGGGCAGCACTGAGTGCAGTGGGAGAGGGGCATGCTGAGCACTGCGTCTGAGCTCAGTGACGCAAGCAGATGTCCTCGGTAAAGGGCACCCTGGCTTCACAAGGGAGAGTAAGACAGGACCGCGCTATCACAGTAAGGCCACTAAAGTCACAGCAAACAGGGACCTCAAAGGAGACTCTCACGACTATGGGAAAGGGGGCCCGACCCTCTCTGACGCCAGGTGCCCCTCGCTGGTTAGGCACCTTGCCCTGAGACCGTCACCTGGTTCCTTTGCTGGGCTGTACCACGCCACTGAGCACAACGGAGCGGAGGAGGGGGCCACGTACGTCAAGGGCACGGGACATCACCACCCAGCGTGGCAGACGGTTGCTGGCAAGTGTCTCGGACGCCTTTCCCGGTTGGGCCGGGGGACCCCTGTGTGTCTGCAGAGCTAATCTGAAAAGAGGCTGGCAAAGGACTTCCTCAAGCTTCGGATGGTCTCTGCTTTGGCTTCATCCTCACTGGCT
This sequence comes from Raphicerus campestris, assembly GCA_006410735.1. Taxonomy (NCBI): domain Eukaryota; kingdom Metazoa; phylum Chordata; class Mammalia; order Artiodactyla; family Bovidae; genus Raphicerus; species Raphicerus campestris. Next base: position 1,117,412 of record SJYW01013781.1, read on the forward strand.
GAAGAGCGGAAGAAGGAAGATTCAGAGAAGCTGAAGGCATTGGTCAGGGACTGCGACTTGCTTGAAGAAGATAAAAACCAGAGAGAATGTGAGATGGTGGTGTTCCAGGCAAGGGAGGGAGGGATGGTGACAGAGGGATACAACAATCGGACTGCGCGCTCCCGCCCCAGGGAGACCAGGAGCCAGAGGAGAGAGCCAGCATGGGGAGGGCTCCCAGCCCTGGGAGGCCCCACCTTCTCTTCCCCTGCAGCACTGCTGGAGCAGGAAAGGATGGGGCCGTGGGGGAGGCAAGGAGAAAAGAGGGGCTTGAGGCTCTTTCTTTTCCTTAATGCTAAAGCACCAACTGGGTAGGTACCAATCCAGGAACCTCACACCCTCGCCCACTCTCGGATGAAATGCAGGAACAGGGGCCAGTGGACTCGTGTGCTCCCTCTCCCACCAACCGTCCGGGAGCGAGTGGAGCCGGTGTCGGAAGACATGGGTCAAAGTCTTGGTTCCAGCCCTCACTCACTCTTGACCTTGGGAAGCCAGGTGCCTCTCTCGGTTTCTTGTTGGCTTTCTTAATTGTGTTCTATTGACGTCTGGTAAAATGATCTCTAGGCCTTTTCAGCTCTTTCTAGTTTGCTGTTCTTTCTCTGATTCCTAAAGAACCTCTGGACTTGGCACAAACTCTAATGCCTCCATGGATCACCCTTCCAGTGGACATAATGGCCCTCACAGGCTTCCTCGGGGGAGAGCTGTGAGGTTCAGGGTGTCTGGGGCCACAGAACTAGATATCAGGCCCACATGAGGTCACTGGGTAGTTTTCTCAGGAGAAAAAAGCCTGAATCGCACATACTTTAGGGACCGATTTTCTCCCGAGACACTGGTGATTCAGAGAGAAAAGCTGTGAAGGCTGCAGGAAGAGGGGAAGGCCAGGCCCAGCGCCTAGGAGGGAACACGTGGTCTGGTGTCCCCATGGCCAGGCGCTCTCCTTCCTAACTTCAGCTTGTCTCTTTCCTGCTCACCTCTGCCTCCAGAACTCCTCTCCTAGAGTCTCAGCACTCCCAGCCCCCTCCTGAACTCGGGCGCTGCCCCAGAAATCCCCCTCTACACGAGTGTGAGCCCATCTCTTCTCCCGTAGTGACTGGATGGGTACCCTGCCTTTCACTGCGGGGGATGAGCCCCAACACACCAGCTGCTGGCAGTGAGGACTCTGCGCACATGGGCCGAGGGCACCAGGACCAGCCTCCCAGTTGTCTGGCTCAGCCCAGAGGCAGTGACAAACCCAGAGATTTGCCCTCAGACGGGGGCCAGAGTCAGCTCAAGAGTAGGAGGGAGAGATTAAAAGGCCTACAAGCAGAACACGACTAGGTTGAGGGGAGGCTGTGGGGCAGGCGAGACGTGGAAAGTGCTCGTGTCCCGGGCTGGCGAGCTGGACTGGGGGACAGCCTGCCCATCGTACAGGACTGAAAGACTCACAGAGAGCGGTCATCGACCATCGGAGCCCTCACCCGGCTCTGTCACTGATGAGCAGAAGGGCTTCAACAAAGAAACGCAGAGCTCTGAGCAGGCTTATCCAGTCTCTGTACTAACTAGACTGTCTCTGAGTGGCTCATCGGAGCCCCAGACCTCTGTCCCCGAGAGTCTCATCTCTTTACTGAGATGCTCTCACGGACCGTTCCCACTGCCCCAGGCAGTGGGGTCTGAGCTGACGGTGATGACAGAGGTCTGCGTTTGGGCTGCTGGAGAGACGCGTCCTGGGTCTAGGGGAGGTGGGGCTGAGTCCTCTGGCGCTACCTCTCCCATATGCAGCTTTGCTGTCTCCCAGGGGGCCTCCAGTTCTGTCTTCTGAGGCCGGACAGTGGGAGTCTCTGGGGTCACTGTTGGGAATGAGGGAACCCAAGAGAATGGAGTCCCTCGGGGTCTGTATGTAGGCCTCTCCTCTGATGACTGCACCTAAAGCCAACCTCCTTCTGACCAAGCTGAAGGGAAAAAGTTGAGATGGATCTAACTACTTCTCCCTTTTCCTTCTGGGCAGCCTTGCTGATTGGCATACTGTGAACTGTGAGTCAGAGGCAGAAAAGAGAACTTTTTTCTTTTTCTTTTTTTTTTAAAGAAAGAGAGACACATACACACAGAGAGAAAAGGAATGGAAAAAATGAGTGGGAAAGAGGATTAAAAAAAGAAAAACCCAAAACGCAAACGCTAAGTTAGTACAAGAATGGGAGAGGGGGTAGTAACTGTCTCAATTGTCCGTCACTCCCCGGGAAGAAAGGGGAGGGTTAGGGTTTCTAGCTAGACCTTAGACTTTCACTTCCCTCTTTCTTACCCTCACCAGCCAACCCGACCACGCCCCCCCTTAAAAAACAAAACGACAACAAAAAAAACCCCCATCGAAATCCAAACCCCCCAAAACCCCCCACAAAAGTGTCTGTGGGAGGAGGGCTGACTGAAGGTGCTTCCTAGCAGCTCTGGAGCCCCAGGAAGAGGGGAGGTGGGGAGCAGCTGAGCTGTCTCTTACTTGAGCTGTGGGTGAGGCTGGGGCTTCTGCGGTGGAGCGGCCGGGGGTGGCTGGGCCTCTGCCAGGGAGCTGCTGCTGGAAGGCGCATCTCCGTGGGTGGTGGGGCCGCCCGGCTGCGGAGGAGCCGAGGAGGAGGAAGAGGAGGAGGAGGAGGAAGGTGGCACTGATGGTCCCCGTGGAGGCAGCACCTTGCCTGGGGGTTGCATTCCTTGGGGTTGCCCAGGGCCCCCTAGGTTCAGTACAAGAAAAACTTCATAATTTAACCATATCAAAGGGTTTCCTTATTAGAATCTACATCACGAAGGGTGTGGTTACTTAATTACCAGAGGATAAACTCTGTCACAAGAAGCTGCTGGAGCCCTTCAGAGCCACCCCTGGAAGCTGAAGTCCCTGGTTACCACAAGGACATGGCTCTACGTGTGCCTTCTCAGCCTTCTCAGACGCACAACAACGCGCTCACAGCAGAAGTGGGAGCACAGGGCAGAAACTAGGGGATGAGCAGCCCTTTCAAGGGTGAGCTCTGCTACAGAAAGCCCCCAGACCACACACAGGGACCACCCCCTCTCCCCCAGAGCTTCCTCAGGTGTGGGCCAACCTGGCCCATGGGGTACTAGGGGGTCTCAAGTTCCACATGGCACACACCATCAGTTTTCTGATCCTGGCCTGGGGATCAGAAAACCCCAGACACCGTTTATCAGCAAGTCCCTGAGGAAGTTAGCTGACTTCTCTGGACCTCAGTGTTTCCAAGCAGAAAACTGTGAACAACTGAGACCCAGTCTTAGTTATCTTTCAAGAGGGTAGTGTATCACAGATGACAACGGACCAGAACATTCTTTAGAAAGTATTCCGTGCCTCACAACCATCTCTGACTTACACTGTGTTGTTTTAGACTTGGCCTTAGTCCCAACCCACTCCATGCCTGGGTGTCTGGTTGCCACACCCCCAACAGGGCTTTCTTTTAGCATTAACTCACACCCATGACTAGGAACTTCCATGTCTAGGCAATTCTTCTCCCTCTTAGTACCATCCTTAAGGGGCTCCTGTCCCTCCCAGGTGTATGTGGTGAAATTCGCCAAAAATCAAGTCCCATTCTCTCCTGGAGATGTTGTGAGCACCATTTGGCAAAGTAGCCCGCTCCCCCTGCCTCCCCACCCCCCAGCCCCACCGCCCACAGAAAAGGACCAAGATCCCCTTTCTCCCAGAATGAGACAGAAAACAGTCTGGCAACCTGAAGATCTCATTTCTTAGTCTCAGTCCCAGAGTACCCATTCATGTGCCTGCTGGAAGGAGTGTGCTCACAGAAACTCAATGGACAGCTAAGACTTGTAACTTAGTTTTCCAGAAACACAGGGATACCTGTGGCCTCAGGAGAGGCGGAACCATACATCTATACCACTGTACGCCCACGATTGTAAGCCGGTTTCCCCTCTACATGGTACAGATTCCACTTTATCATAAATGACCAATTCATACCAGGGTTAGTTACACATAGATAAACAAGTAAATAAATAAATGGAATTTTGCACGTTGAAGAAGCTCTAGGTTCAAATCAGTAACTAGTGAAGATGACAGATTACAAGATCATTTCATGTGAATGCGTTTTTGCCTTTTCCAAAGCTTGGGATCGTGTGTACCAGCATTTTCTTGTCAAGTACCACAGGCTGAGAGCTCAGTCTCTTGGACCAGACACCTGAGAGCTTTCCCACCTGTACAAAGATGCTTGAACAGCCAGAAACTACAACTTAACACTGAAGACAGATAAAACTTTTCCTTTATTGCACATTAAGCTGTACAAGAGTCACAAAAAAGAGGTACTTCAATCACACTTCCAGCATTAAATGAGGTTCTCCCAGCTGGATTGGTACAAAAAAAGGGGGACAACATCAAGAAAAGAAATGGGTACAAAACGCCTGAACTGCACTCTTTTACTGTGAAACGGATGCCTCAGGCCACAGAGCTGTCCTTAGCATGCTGCCCGAGGGCACAGGACAGTCAGGGTGTGCAGTCAGCTATGTCCGACAGTGGGAGGGAGCCCTAGTTCTCCTCTTTCCCACCTGATAAGACTGTGGCTGACACTGCCCTGCAGTCCGAATGAATTCAAATGGCAACTTTGTGTTTGTGGCTCACGAATGTCACATGAAAAGCACCTGGGATGTTCACACTGATCACATGCAAAGAAGCAACACCATCATCAGCTCACTGCTTGAACAAAAATAAAATTAAAAAAATAAAATGTATTCCTCCACCCTGGGAAATGTTTCTTTACTCTTTTCTATCATTTCGTCAGACTGGGAGGTATTTTAAGGACCTGATTTCTTAGGCAACCCACCTGGGAGTGCGGAACTGCATGTAATGCATGTATCTATTTACAGCACACCGACTACCGTCGGCATCCACGTCAGCTAAGGGAGGAATCGCAGTCGAGAACATTCACACTCAGTGCATTTCCCTGCAGCTCAGAACCTGCCAGCAGCCAAGATGAGAAGCAGGGCACAGACCCCTGGACGCAGGAACTGCGTTACACACCACCATCACCAGCAATTCCTCAGACCCGGCCATCCAGAAAGGCGCGTGTCGTGACAGCAGTGGGGGGAATGTGAAAGGAGAGCTTGAAGCGCTTCCAAAAGACAAATCGCTGGCACGAAAGCCCTCGGCCCTAGAGGAGGCCACGTGGCGCCCCGCTGGCCGGGAGACAGCAAGAGGAGGCCCTGACCCGAGACCTTGTGTAGGAACCGCCTCCTCCCTGCCCAGGAGATGCGCGTCGGAGGAGAGAGGACAAGATGGGTGAGGGCTCTCCCAGAGCGCCGGCCCCGGACACACACGGGCTAAAATCTGAGACAGTCCTTCTCAGGGAAGGTGAAGCTCTTCAGCCTCGGGACTCAGGAGGGCTCCTGGAACGGCTGAAAACTAAAGCAGGCGCCCACCTCGGAGTTCAGAAGGCAGTGCACCCCACTTGTGGGAAACGGGACAGTTCTGATTTGCTCCCAAGTTGCCATGCCTCGAGAAAGGCCGAGGGCAGTGCGATCGAGTCCTTCCCAGACTTTCAGCAGCTCCCAAATTGCTAAGGAATCACCTCTGTACACAGGTCAAGCTTTGGGGAAAACGAAGCAGCCTCGGTTCCACAGAAGCGCACAGATGGCCAATTCAGAAACAATTTAGGGGGACTGAGATGAACACAGAAAAAATACTCACAAAGTCACTTTGATATTGCACATCAGCGGCCCCATCTGTTTTCTGTCTAATCTCATAGCTAATTAGTTAATAATAAAACGAAAGGTACACTGGGATGTCGAATACAGAACACATCCCCGGAGATAAGCTTGTTCTTTACAGTTTACGTCATCACGAGAAAACACAAGAGCTCCACGGGCACAGCCAGCCTATTCACAGAAACTCAAATGCACCAAAGTTCAGCAAATGGAGAAAAACAGAGACGCCTTCAGATCCAACGGAGGACGTGATGGAAATGAGACCTTGGAAATCTCGTAAACTTCTAGCTATTTACCCGAGTCATGCAGACAAGGAAGCGAAAAGCACTGAGGGTCCCAAGCACACTCAAGGAGGTGAGCAGGGAGCCAGGGGAGAGGGGCAGCGTATCGGAGTCTGGGGGAGGGAGGAGGGGACTCAGGTGTGATCTTGTGGTCTTTGTTTCTCCCGTCACCCCACCCCACCCCCGTCCTGTTGCACCCCGCATTGTGTAATGCTTGAAAAAGAAAAGACTATCAAACCACCCAGAGGATAGTCGCACTGAACTTGGGAGAGGCACAATTCTTTTGTTCACTGTTGACAAACAGCCCTGGATTCACAAGTTATACAGAGAAACGGTAAGTGAGCGTTACAAGCACGAACAGGAACAGGTGAACAACCAGACAGAGGCGCGGACACTGCACAGGAAGAACAGAGTCCAGTCAGCACTGCAAGAGCGCAGGGGCGGCTCAGAGGGAGGCTCTGCGGCTTCCCTCCCCGCTTTCCTTGCTTTCCTTGTTGGTTTTTGGCTTAAAATTTCTGCTTTGAAAAAAATTAACTACCCATCGCTTTAAGAAGCTTGGACCTGTTTGGGCCCTACTGCAATGCCATTACAGTCGAGAATATACTGTAAACAACCTTGAGGGGCTGGCCGCTGAGGCGGGGTCTTGCTCGAGTCCGGATCTTTAAGTGTTCCACTCTGGAAGACAAAAATGCAAACGAGATAAAAAATGAAACTCCAGGCAGATTCCCAAGAGAAAACTCCAGGCAGATTCCCAAGAGAACCCTGTGGCTCTGTGGCGGGGCTGCAGTGGGATCCACGGGGACCTGGCCCAAGGGCTTCACCTGTTCTGCAAACACCTCAAGGGGGTTCTCAGCCTTTGGCGTATTGCTGGGACCTAAGTGAAGGCAGTCCGGGGCTGAGAACCACTCTGGCAGGCAGGATCTGAGACCCTTACCCCCTTTTCCTTTCCCTTCCTTCTAGACCCTTTATAGAAGCTTCCAAGAGCATCTGGCTTCTTCTCTGGGGCTGCCTGAGGGCCAGCTACCCTGGGACTCACGGCTGGCTTCTGGGGGAAGGATCAACCCCAGCGCAAGCGGGGGCTGGGCCAGGTGACAGCTTAAACCTTGGCACTAACTCCTGCAGAGCTGGCTGACTCAGGGGTCAGAGCCACTCTCTGGGCTGGGCTGGAACTCCCGCAGGGAGGGACCTGAAGGAGGGGGGCCGTCTTTTGTTTCCCAGGACCCTCCTTACCCAGAGGGAAGGAGTAAGACCTTAATGTTTGTAAAAGTGCTCAAGGCCAAGCTGTTTTTCCCTCTCTAACAGCATAATTGCATTTTATCCAGCACCATGGCTCTACTCCCAGGCTTCCTCTCCTCCCAGCTGTGATTCTGATTATGCCCTGACAGGAGCAGAGACGCCTGTGACTGCAGTTTATTTACTGTTTGCACTGAAGGCAGGGAGCGTGTGGAGCCTGAATTCAGCTCAGGGGAGATGCTCCACGAGGCGGGGGACTGCCAAGTGTGCTGATGGTGATGTTAAAGCGGGAGCTTCGGAGGCGAGGCCCGGAGAGGCCCTGCAAGTCCTCAGCACCCCCACTTCCTCTTTCAGTGCTCCTCTCCCTTGTGACAGGCCCTCCGCAGCCCTACTCCCACACTGAAACTGTTCCCCATCCTCATGGGCCCCTGGTCTGGCCTTCTGTCTCCCTTCCTGCTGTTGCAGGCCTGTTTTCAGCTCCGCTGCTGGGAAAGCAAAAGGGCCACTCTCGCCAGGGCCACGGTCTTTCAGCGGCAGCATTGCCTCCAGCTGTCCCACCAAGAGGATTTTAGGCAGCAGAAGGCAGGGGGCCCTCTGCAAGGTCTTTGGTGCCACTGCACCAGAGGGTGCCCGTTCTATCCACAATCCCGACCTCTTACAGATCACAGCAAGAACGCCCACACTTCCCTTTCCCTTCTTCCAAGACTGGCATGGGGTTTTCAAGGTGGGTCTCACCCCTGACCCTGAAATCCCATGTCCAGCCAGCTAGAGCCCACACCTTCCACAGCCATCAAGACTCACCAGGTTTCCCCTCTTTGCATCTGAAATTCACTGTCTCCTCCTGACCAGCTCTGGTCAGGCCTGCATCATTTCTTGTTTCGACTTCTAGAATAGTCTTTCAATTCTTTAGTCTCCTTCCTAATCCATCTTCTGGATGTCTATTATCCTCCTAAACTCCTTCTCTAATTGTGTCACTTTACTGCTCTAAATGGGTTTCCCTTGTGGCTCAGATGATAAAGAATCCGCCTGCAATGCAGAAGACCTGGGTTCTATCCCTGGGTCAGGAAGAACCCCTTGAAAAAGAAATGGCTACTGGACAGAGAAACCCGGCAGGCTACAGTCCACGGGGTCGCAGAGAGTCAGACACAACTGAGCAAGTAACATTTTCACGGCTCTAAGTAATTTACAGCTAACACTAGACACGTGCCCGGCAACGCGATGAACAATTGTATGCAGTATTTCCCTTAAGCCTCACAGCAGCTCTCCAAGGTATCAACATCCCTGATTTTTAGACAAGGAAGCTGAGGCCCAGCTAAGTCAGGTAATAGAGAGGCAGCTGGCACGTGAGCCCAGGCAGTCTGACCTCTTCCCGTCGCCCACAGGATGACGTCGGCATCCTTCAGGCTGACACCAGAAGCTCACTTCAGCGTGGCTGGACTGGCCCCTGGAGCCCCTGTCCCTCATGCTCTAAACTCGCCCACTCCTTCCCGCCTGGCCCTTCACTGCTTGTTCTCTATAGTCTAGGCCACTCCAGTGGTTATGATAAGCGCCCCTCAGAAATACCTTCTTTCCTTTTCAACCAATCCAATCCCACACATCCTGGAGGTCTGAGTCAAATTATACCTCGTTTGTGAAATCTCTCTTCTGACTGCCCCTTTTGATTGTGGTTTCCTCTCTGAAATGCTATAATAGCACTTTATAGACTGTCCTGTTATCATCTTGAAGACTGGGATGATGTTTCTGTCACCAGATCCTTGACCTTCTCATGAATTCCTAATAATTACAGTGCTCATTTTTTCCAAAGAAAAATTGGGATATATAGCCTGATTAGGTAACTATTTATTTAAAATAGTTAAGACTGGGAGTATTTTGGAAAGTTTAAGACTATCGTCATTCTACCAATGCCACCAAGCACAGGGCTGAGTGCACAAGAGGTCCTTAATGACTGCTCCTTAGGTATATAAGCACACAACAGTAGAGTCAAGATGAAGTAGGGTGTAAGTCTTTCAAGGGAAAGACGTCATTAAACCATAGGTGTCAAACCACCCCGTATCTGGGATCAGCTCTGATGAACAGCTCTGAAAATGCTCAGGTTAGAGAATTAGAACATGAGGCCTGCTACCTGTGCCTGCCCACTCGGTGCAGAAGGGAAACTCAAAACAATCCTCAAAGAAGCAGAAATGGCCTCCACCAAGACTGCGTAATCCAGTCAACTCAGTGACACTTCAGGCCCCAGAGTTCTTTGCCATCGTGACCGCTTCCTTCCCCTGGCCGGGCTGCCAGTTGGAAGACGAGATTATAGGGGGGGTGTGGTAATGCACACACAGGACACCAGGGCTGCCTTTTCAGCCAAGTGGCCTATCAACCCTAGCACCCAACACACACACACACACACACACACTCCACTGGGTCTCTGACAGTAAGTCTTTAAGACTGGGCAGCACAGTGGAATTTGGGCCTTGGGGTTAGGAAGATGTTGGGTTTAAACCTAAATCTCCCACTTACTAGCTTGGTGGCCTTGGGCAAATTATTTCCCCCNGGGGTGCACTGCCTTCTGAACTCCGAGGTGGGCGCCTGCTTTAGTTTTCAGCCGTTCCAGGAGCCCTCCTGAGTCCCGAGGCTGAAGAGCTTCACCTTCCCTGAGAAGGACTGTCTCAGATTTTAGCCCGTGTGTGTCCGGGGCCGGCGCTCTGGGAGAGCCCTCACCCATCTTGTCCTCTCTCCTCCGACGCGCATCTCCTGGGCAGGGAGGAGGCGGTTCCTACACAAGGTCTCGGGTCAGGGCCTCCTCTTGCTGTCTCCCGGCCAGCGGGGCGCCACGTGGCCTCCTCTAGGGCCGAGGGCTTTCGTGCCAGCGATTTGTCTTTTGGAAGCGCTTCAAGCTCTCCTTTCACATTCCCCCCACTGCTGTCACGACACGCGCCTTTCTGGATGGCCGGGTCTGAGGAATTGCTGGTGATGGTGGTGTGTAACGCAGTTCCTGCGTCCAGGGGTCTGTGCCCTGCTTCTCATCTTGGCTGCTGGCAGGTTCTGAGCTGCAGGGAAATGCACTGAGTGTGAATGTTCTCGACTGCGATTCCTCCCTTAGCTGACGTGGATGCCGACGGTAGTCGGTGTGCTGTAAATAGATACATGCATTACATGCAGTTCCGCACTCCCAGGTGGGTTGCCTAAGAAATCAGGTCCTTAAAATACCTCCCAGTCTGACGAAATGATAGAAAAGAGTAAAGAAACATTTCCCAGGGTGGAGGAATACATTTTATTTTTTTAATTTTATTTTTGTTCAAGCAGTGAGCTGATGATGGTGTTGCTTCTTTGCATGTGATCAGTGTGAACATCCCAGGTGCTTTTCATGTGACATTCGTGAGCCACAAACACAAAGTTGCCATTTGAATTCATTCGGACTGCAGGGCAGTGTCAGCCACAGTCTTATCAGGTGGGAAAGAGGAGAACTAGGGCTCCCTCCCACTGTCGGACATAGCTGACTGCACACCCTGACTGTCCTGTGCCCTCGGGCAGCATGCTAAGGACAGCTCTGTGGCCTGAGGCATCCGTTTCACAGTAAAAGAGTGCGGTTCAGGCGTTTTGTACCCATTTCTTTTCTTGATGTTGTCCCCCTTTTTTTGTACCAATCCAGCTGGGAGAACCTCATTTAATGCTGGAAGTGTGATTGAAGTACCTCTTTTTTGTGACTCTTGTACAGCTTAATGTGCAATAAAGGAAAAGTTTTATCTGTCTTCAGTGTTAAGTTGTAGTTTCTGGCTGTTCAAGCATCTTTGTACAGGTGGGAAAGCTCTCAGGTGTCTGGTCCAAGAGACTGAGCTCTCAGCCTGTGGTACTTGACAAGAAAATGCTGGTACACACGATCCCAAGCTTTGGAAAAGGCAAAAACGCATTCACATGAAATGATCTTGTAATCTGTCATCTTCACTAGTTACTGATTTGAACCTAGAGCTTCTTCAACGTGCAAAATTCCATTTATTTATTTACTTGTTTATCTATGTGTAACTAACCCTGGTATGAATTGGTCATTTATGATAAAGTGGAATCTGTACCATGTAGAGGGGAAACCGGCTTACAATCGTGGGCGTACAGTGGTATAGATGTATGGTTCCGCCTCTCCTGAGGCCACAGGTATCCCTGTGTTTCTGGAAAACTAAGTTACAAGTCTTAGCTGTCCATTGAGTTTCTGTGAGCACACTCCTTCCAGCAGGCACATGAATGGGTACTCTGGGACTGAGACTAAGAAATGAGATCTTCAGGTTGCCAGACTGTTTTCTGTCTCATTCTGGGAGAAAGAGGATCTTGGTCCTTTTCTGTGGGCGGTGGGGCTGGGGGGTGGGGAGGCAGGGGGAGCGGGCTACTTTGCCAAATGGTGCTCACAACATCTCCAGGAGAGAATGGGACTTGATTTTTGGCGAATTTCACCACATACACCTGGGAGGGACAGGAGCCCCTTAAGGATGGTACTAAGAGGGAGAAGAATTGCCTAGACATGGAAGTTCCTAGTCATGGGTGTGAGTTAATGCTAAAAGAAAGCCCTGTTGGGGGTGTGGCAACCAGACACCCAGGCATGGAGTGGGTTGGGACTAAGGCCAAGTCTAAAACAACACAGTGTAAGTCAGAGATGGTTGTGAGGCACGGAATACTTTCTAAAGAATGTTCTGGTCCGTTGTCATCTGTGATACACTACCCTCTTGAAAGATAACTAAGACTGGGTCTCAATTGTTCACAGTTTTCTGCTTGGAAACACTGAGGTCCAGAGAAGTCAGCTAACTTCCTCAGGGACTTGCTGATAAACGGTGTCTGGGGTTTTCTGATCCCCAGGCCAGGACTCTTTCCACCACCCTATGGTGTGTGTGCCATGTGGAACTTGAGACCCCCTAGTACCCCATGGGCCAGGTTGGCCCACACCTGAGGAAGCTCTGGGGGAGAGGGGGTGGTCCCTGTGTGTGGTCTGGGGGCTTTCTGTAGCAGAGCTCACCCTTGAAAGGGCTGCTCATCCCCTAGTTTCTGCCCTGTGCTCCCACTTCTGCTGTGAGCGCGTTGTTGTGCGTCTGAGAAGGCTGAGAAGGCACACGTAGAGCCATGTCCTTGTGGTAACCAGGGACTTCAGCTTCCAGGGGTGGCTCTGAAGGGCTCCAGCAGCTTCTTGTGACAGAGTTTATCCTCTGGTAATTAAGTAACCACACCCTTCGTGATGTAGATTCTAATAAGGAAACCCTTTGATATGGTTAAATTATGAAGTTTTTCTTGTACTGAACCTAGGGGGCCCTGGGCAACCCCAAGGAATGCAACCCCCAGGCAAGGTGCTGCCTCCACGGGGACCATCAGTGCCACCTTCCTCCTCCTCCTCCTCTTCCTCCTCCTCGGCTCCTCCGCAGCCGGGCGGCCCCACCACCCACGGAGATGCGCCTTCCAGCNTTGGCTACTGAATACAGAGCTGCGTTCTCTGAGGCAACGATTCCTAGAATTTTTCATTTCAAGGACCCCTGAAAACACTCTTTTTTTTTAATGGTAATGACCTTACACAAGGGTATCTACTGTTTCTGTTTACCTTTTGTAAGGACAATAGAGCAAATAAGACAACAAACTGCACCCTTTTAACACTCTGATTTTTAAAGGTCCTTTTAACACCAAATCGAATAGGAAGGACATAATTCAAGGATATACACAATCCTTGGAGTTGAATCAATTTAGCTTTATAGAACTCACTTTATTCTCTCTCCTTGCCTCAGATGAATACTAGTTGAAATTTCAGAGCAGCACCGGACCTCTGGCCAACAGATAGGGGCCACAGCGGGAAAGAATAAATATTACTGGGTTAAGATTATAAATTTTAAATGTGTAACATGCAAAAGTATGTCTATATATGTGAATTTACAGAGGTAATGAAGCATAATAACAAAGCACCAAGGAAACCAGCACCCAGCTTAAAAACTGGAAGGAGATCAATATTTCTCTCTGAAGCCAACCCCCACCTCTACCCAAAAGGAACCTCGGGTCATGAACAGTGTCTGGTGGTCCCTTGCCTTTTAAAAATGAATGGTTTTACCTCATATATGTGTATCAACAGATCACAGAGTATTAGTTTTTCTTTTGCTCCTAAAGTCCTTCCTTTCAGAGACATGATGGGAGTTTTACAGACACCCAGGGAAAATCTAGGCAAGACCACAGCTAAGCATGAAAGCTATCCAGGCAGGGGTGCGTGGTCCCCACTGCCCATTGGCTAGTGGTGTGCGAGTTTCTATGGGAATGGCATTTTTCTTACCATATGTTGGTGGGGATATGGAGAAAGTAAAACCCCTGTGCACTGTACTCCTGGTAGGAATGTAAAATGGTGCAACTGCTGTGGGAAAAAAATGATTCCTCAAAGAAAAAGAACAGAATTATCATATGATTATCCAGCGATTCCACTTTGGGCTATGTGGGGACATCCAAAAGCATCAACAGACAATCAAGGGCAGGAACTCCAACAGATGTTTGTACACCATGTTCATAGCAGCATTATTCACAACGGCCAAAAAAATAGGAATGAACGAGTATCCACTATGGATGAAAGGATAAACAAAATGTGGTCCATACACACAACGGAGTACTATTCAGCCATGAGAGACATACTACCACAGGGATAAACCTTGAGGACATTTTGCTAAGTGAAATAAGATCGTACAAAGGGAGAAATAGGATTCCACTTATGTGAGATACCCAGAGTAATCGCTCCTTGCCAGGTGATTCAAAAGTATATAATCTGCCTGCAATGCAGGAGATGTGGGTTCCATCCCTGGGTCAGGAAGATCCCCAGAGAAGGAAATGCCAACCCGCTCCAGTCTTCTTGCCTGGAAAATCACATGGACAGAGGAGCCTGGTGGCCTGCAGTCCATGGGGCCCCAAAAGAGTTGGACATGACTTAGCAATTAAACAACAAGAAAGAATCATCAAATTCATAGAGACAGAAAGAAGAACGGTGATTTCCAAGGTCTAGGTATATGACAAGTTAGTGTCTAATGGGGCCCTGGGTCCAATTGGGAAAGATCGAAAGGTTCTGGAGATGACAGTGGTCGATTGCTGCTCAGCAATGTGAATGAACCTAAAGTCACAGAACTTGTAGAGTAAAATGGCTAAAGTGGTATATTTTATGTTTTGTGTATATTACAATAAAAGAAATTAAAAGTGAACATTTTCTTTATTTTTTTTGATCATGCAGCTTGCAGAATCTCAGTTTCCCAACCACAGATTGAACTCTGTGACACAGCATTGAACTGCCTAATCCTAACACCTAGACAACCAGGGAACTCCCCACACAAGTAGGCATTTTCTCACACAATCGCAATGTATGATCACAGCTCAGTTAAAATAACTCTTCACTGTCCTCCTATACCAAGTCCATCATTAATTTCCTCAAATGCCTCAAANAAGGATAAACAAAATGTGGTCCATACACACAACGGAGTACTATTCAGCCATGAGAGACATACTACCACAGGGATAAACCTTGAGGACATTTTGCTAAGTGAAATAAGATCGTACAAAGGGAGAAATAGGATTCCACTTATGTGAGATACCCAGAGTAATCGCTCCTTGCCAGGTGATTCAAAAGTATATAATCTGCCTGCAATGCAGGAGATGTGGGTTCCATCCCTGGGTCAGGAAGATCCCCAGAGAAGGAAATGCCAACCCGCTCCAGTCTTCTTGCCTGGAAAATCACATGGACAGAGGAGCCTGGTGGCCTGCAGTCCATGGGGCCCCAAAAGAGTTGGACATGACTTAGCAATTAAACAACAAGAAAGAATCATCAAATTCATAGAGACAGAAAGAAGAACGGTGATTTCCAAGGTCTAGGTATATGACAAGTTAGTGTCTAATGGGGCCCTGGGTCCAATTGGGAAAGATCGAAAGGTTCTGGAGATGACAGTGGTCGATTGCTGCTCAGCAATGTGAATGAACCTAAAGTCACAGAACTTGTAGAGTAAAATGGCTAAAGTGGTATATTTTATGTTTTGTGTATATTACAATAAAAGAAATTAAAAGTGAACATTTTCTTTATTTTTTTTGATCATGCAGCTTGCAGAATCTCAGTTTCCCAACCACAGATTGAACTCTGTGACACAGCATTGAACTGCCTAATCCTAACACCTAGACAACCAGGGAACTCCCCACACAAGTAGGCATTTTCTCACACAATCGCAATGTATGATCACAGCTCAGTTAAAATAACTCTTCACTGTCCTCCTATACCAAGTCCATCATTAATTTCCTCAAATGCCTCAAAAACTGTCTTTCTACAGTGGATTTGTTGAAATTAGGAGCTAAATAAGGTCCATTCCTCACACTTGGTTAAACTGTCTCTTGAGTCTCTTCTCAACTAGCAAACCAGGAATCGAAAGAACTCTGTGAATCCGATAAGGAGTCTGTAAAAGCTACACTAACAACCGTCTTCGTGGTGATACACTGGAGTCACTTCCTTTAAAACCAGGAAGAAGGGGAGGATGCTCATTTCCGTTTTGTGCTGGAGTCCAGCCCAGTGCTGCTCAAGCTACACAACAGGGGAGGAAGAGACAAGTTAAAACTGTGGACCTTCAAAGAAAGTTCAGCAAACTGCTTCCTTGACCATCTCAGTGAGCTACAGCTGCTATAACAAAAACACGACAGATCAGGTAGCTTAAACGGCAAACATCTCTCTCAGTTCTGGAAACCGGAGAGGAGGGTACCAGCAGGGCTGGTCTTGCTGAAGGTCCTGTCCCTTCCCAGTTATGTCCTCACATAGCCTCTCGGTGCAGGCAGGCAGAGGAACACACTGTGAGCTCTCATCTTTTATAAGGACACTAATTCTGTCCCGGGCCTCCACCCTCATGACCTCACATAGACCTAATTACCTTCCAAAGGCCCCACTTCCTTATACTGTCTCGCTGGGGATAAGGGCTCCTACAGTATAAATTCTGGGGGCACAAACACAGCCCACGACGTCGACCTGACGGTGTGACGTGGCATTCTGCTACTTTTCCAGTTTATGATTTGAAAACTTGGCATTCGTGATCCTACGTGACTCTGATGATGGTCTCATCTCATGATGTTGTTTGATTTCAAGTTATGCTTGCTCTTAGAACAAGCTGGAGAATGTTCATTCTCTTTCACNACTGGGGATAAGGGCTCCTACAGTATAAATTCTGGGGGCACAAACACAGACCACGACGTCGACCTGACGGTGTGACGTGGCATTCTGCTACTTTGCCAGTTTATGATTTGAAAACTTGGCATTCGTGATCCTACGTGACTGATGATGGTCTCATCTCATGATGTTGTTTGATTTCAAGTTATGCTTGCTCTTGGAACAAGCTGGAGAATGTTCATTCTCTTTCAAGAAGTGATCTCTTCCCGGAAAGTGTGGGAAACTTATTGGTAGCATCTGATCCTGGTGTTTTCCTTTGGTGAACATTTTTAATTATTCATTTTCCTTTAAACATATCTTTCCTTTAAATAAGCTATCTTTTTTCTTCAAGTCAGTGTGTATTTTCTAGAGGTTTGTCAATTTGAGTTTAATTTTTCAAATTTATTGCCAGAAAGTTTTCCAAAGTATTCTATTATTTAATCTCTGCAGAGATTAAATAATACTGTTTATTTGTGGATTCTGTTTTTCTTGACTCATCTTACTGAAGGTTATTTTCTTTTTCTCACTACCTGCTTAACTTGATGATACATATATTTTAATAGAAGTATCCTCTGAATATCATCCCACAAAATCTGAATTATAGCCACTAAAGTTGTCTAGAGAAAAATAAAGACACCAACTGCAAATATAAAAGAAAGAGGGAGGGAAAAGATTGGAATAATCTCTCTATTTAATACATTTAAGAGCATCACAAATTCATAGCTTTCTCACTAACTGGACCCATTCAACGGTTAATTCCTATGGCTTAGTTAACAGAATTACAATTGACCCTTGAACAACTGGGGGGTTAATCCAAGTGTGACTTGTAGCTGGTGCTCCATAGTCTCAGTTTCTCCAAATCCTCAGCTTCAGCCAACCATGCACTGTGCAGTGTGCAGCATTTGCTACTGAAAAAAATCCCCATCTAAGTGTATCCACAGTTTAAACCCCCATTGTTCAAGGTCAATCATACGTTCATTCCACAATAAATTCTACATTTTCCAAATGCTTAATGCTTCCCCTTTAGACCAAACTTGAAAAACCGGAAACCCCTTTTTTTAAAATCACCATTCCATTGACAACAGTAATCATCTTTTCATGCTATGGCACAAGCTGATTTCATTTTAGGCGACACAAAGTTCTAGCTAGTCTTCCATGAGTCGTAACAGTGGTGGCCTTTTGACATTTCCGTGATAAGCTTCCAACCTTAAGTGGTCATAGAGACATTGAGCTAAACTCTCCAACTCAATTTTTAACCACCGCCCCATGACCCTTTACCCTCCGGGATTCACCAAATATTTCTAAGTATTTGTATTCATGTTCTCTGAACTGACACTCCTATAAATAGAAATCAAGAAGAAGCTGTTTTCCTGGCTATCATGCTCTATGTTCTAGATGACATTTTCCTCGTAAATTTCACTTAAAAAAATAATTACAGATTGACAACTGGTTGCAAAATAGGGTACATTAAAAAACGGAGAGAGGTCCCACATAATATCTTGTATAACTAAGAACAACAAAACCAGGAAAACTGTCACTGCAAGTTAGTACTGGAGCAAGACTGTTGATTTCACCAGCTTTTACGTGGACTTTTAGGGGATGTATGTATGTTATGATTCTATGACCACTAGATCAAGTCACCATAAAGGACCTCCCAAGGCTGCCCTTGGATTCCAAATAAATTTTAAAGATCAGACTCAGTACATATATTATAAAGAGATCTAGGACAAAAATTAGTGGCTCAGTTCAGTTCAGTCGCTCAGTCATGTCCAACTCTTTGCGACCCCATGAATCGTAGCATGCCAGGCCTCCCTGTCCATCACCATCTCCTGGAATTCACTCAGACTCATGTCCATTGAGTCAGTGATGTCATCCAGCCATCTCATCCTCAGTCGTCTCCTTCTCCTCCTGCCCCCAATCCTTCCCAGCATCAGAGTCTTTTCCAGTGAGTCAGCTCTTCGCATGAGGTGGCCAAAGTACTGGAATTTCAGCTTTAGCATCATTCCTTCCAAAGAAATCCCAGGGCTGATTTCCTTCAGAATGGACTGGTTGGATCTCCTTGCAGTCCAAGGGACTCTCAAGAGTCTTCTCCAACCACAGTTCAAAAGCATCAATTCTTCGGTGCTCAGCCTTCTTCACAGTGGCTACGTATCATCATTAGCCATGAGGGTTAACCAAGTCACTTTTCATTTTGAAAACCTCATTTTAGAACTTCTCCCTCACTTGCCCCCCAGACGCTCACATCACTTTAGACTGGGAAGATGTTCAATAGCTATAACCATGCACATCTTACAGTGGAAACAAGACCCAGACCTCAGCTAACATGAGAGGGCACACGGGCTCCTGATAAACACAGGTCAGAAGAACAGAGTTAAACTGAACAGTGGCAGCTTTATCGAGACCTAAAGAGAGCAAAGAACCATGTTTTTGCCTAAGCACTGCTATAAAGAAGCAATCCGACTATGTTTAGTAAACATCAGTATACATAATATGCATTTTTTTCATAGATAAATCAGAGGTCTTCAGTCCAAAGTGTTCTTCCAGTGGGTCAAGTGATAAAAAATCTGCCTGCAATGCAGGAGCCACAGGAGGTGCGGGTTCGATCCCTGGGTCGGGAAGATCCCCTGGAGGAGGAAATGGCAACCCACTCCAGTATCCTTGCCTGGAAAATCCCATGGGCAGAGGAGTCTGGTGGGCTGCAGTCCATGGGGTCACAGAGAGTCGGACACGACTGGGCACACACTCACACATTCAGTCCAAACAAATGGGACAGCCCAGAGAGAAAAGTCAGCTCTGGCACACCTCTGGTTTCAATGGCACAGCAATATAGGGCGGAGTGTCCTCACTGTGGCTGAGGAGAGGAGTTTGGGTCTGTATGGATCGTATCAGATTCATCCTGTCTTCCTGGATGGCCTGGTGTCTCGGGTCACTTTCGTGTCCTTGTTCTTGCTGTGCTACAGCTTCACGACCACACCATGAGCTGGGCTTCCTTTGATTGATTCTGCTGGGCTGACACTCGACTTCAGTTTGCTTTGAGATGACTCTTACACGGACATTATGTTAGTCCTCATTCTAACGTCTGCATTTCTTTTTCTAAAGTTGTATTTATGTATCTAGTTATTTTCGGCGGCACTGGGCCTTTGTTGCTGCATGCAGGCTTTCTCTGGCTGCAGAGAGTGGGAGGCTGTGCTCGAGCCGCGGTGTGCGGGCTGCTCATCGTGGCGGCTTCTCTTGTCTCAGCTCTCAGGGTCCGTAGTTGTGGCACAGAGGCTTGGGTGCTCTGCAGCAGGTGGGATCTTCTCAGACCAAGGATCGAATCTGTGTCCCCTGTATTGCAAGGCAGACTCTTAACCACTGGACCACCAAGAAAGCCCCTAATTCCTGCGCTTCTTAAAACTGCACATTTATGTCTTACCTCCTCGTCTCTGGGCTGAATCATCTCTTCAGATCCATCTACAAGTTCACCAATTCCGTCTTGAGTATCTAATGCATAGTTTAAACCATCTATTAGTTTGACATTTAATGATTTTTTAAAAACTTTCCAATAGCTGTTGCCCTGGTTGCTGTGTGGTCCACTCTGTCATTTCCGGTTGTCCTTCATCACTGTTATATATTATACAAGTTTCCTTCTTTGTATTTCCTATATAGACGTCTTCCTTTTTCTAATTTGGTTTTTCTTTTCTAAAATGTGAAATCCTTGAGAGGCTTGAATCCTCATTGTCTTCCCATCCTTCCAGTGACTTTCGTTTTGCTGGTTTTACCTTCTTGGGTGTTTGGAAATTTTTAGGTAATTTTTTTAAAATTGAAATTCATCCCAAATGTTTAAATTGGAGTTGCTTTAAGAAAAAAAGTGTACATTCGCTTCTAAGAGGAACACAACCAAGCTAGAGTCAGTGATCTCTTCGAGAAGCTTAGGGGGCCCTGGCTTCACTTGGGACCCTCAGGGACGACTCCCCCACTTGGCCTGGACCTCGAGCTGGTCTCATGATCTGAGTGGCGCTGGTATTTGCACTCCCAGACAACCCGCTTTTATGTTTGTTTGCTTACAGTAACAAGCCCGAGGGAGCCCTCCACGATGTCCCAGAGTCCCTGACATTCTTGCCGGAGACATACTTGCCTCTGTTTATCCTGGACCTAGTCATCTGTTAGCAGGAGGGCCTTACGAATGATCTAGCTTGCAACCCTTCCAGAATCTGGAGCCTTTATCTTTTGTGTCTGAAAAATAACATTTGGGACACATTCCTCTCCATTCCGAAAGACATTATAAAACCCGCCTGATGTTTGAAGCCTCTACCAGCACCGCCATACACATCATCTCATCTGCTTCTCTGAACAGTCCCAGTGGGCAGGCAGAGCACACGCGATCACCACAGTTATCAACAGGACTCACAGGCCATGCAGAGGCTTTCCTACGCAGCTCACTTTTAGGATCACAGCCAGGATTTTACGCTGAGGCCTCCCAGCAGTCATCTCCAGCCCACCGCTCGCCCTAAGGGTCCATGTCACCATCCAGCACCATCCCTCGTGTGCTGAAGCCCCAACATGCACAAAAGGAGACTCATTGACTCCCCAGTTAAGCTGCCTGGCTTTACCTCTGTCCAGCCAGCCAGACCCAACCGGCCAAAAAATTGCCGGCTCATGGGATTTCACCTTCTATGACTGCGCTGAAGCCACGTGCAGNATGGCCTGGTGTCTCGGGTCACTTTCGTGTCCTTGTTCTTGCTGTGCTACAGCTTCACGACCACACCATGAGCTGGGCTTCCTTTGATTGATTCTGCTGGGCTGACACTCGACTTCAGTTTGCTTTGAGATGACTCTTACACGGACATTATGTTAGTCCTCATTCTAACGTCTGCATTTCTTTTTCTAAAGTTGTATTTATGTATCTAGTTATTTTCGGCGGCACTGGGCCTTTGTTGCTGCATGCAGGCTTTCTCTGGCTGCAGAGAGTGGGAGGCTGTGCTCGAGCCGCGGTGTGCGGGCTGCTCATCGTGGCGGCTTCTCTTGTCTCAGCTCTCAGGGTCCGTAGTTGTGGCACAGAGGCTTGGGTGCTCTGCAGCAGGTGGGATCTTCTCAGACCAAGGATCGAATCTGTGTCCCCTGTATTGCAAGGCAGACTCTTAACCACTGGACCACCAAGAAAGCCCCTAATTCCTGCGCTTCTTAAAACTGCACATTTATGTCTTACCTCCTCGTCTCTGGGCTGAATCATCTCTTCAGATCCATCTACAAGTTCACCAATTCCGTCTTGAGTATCTAATGCATAGTTTAAACCATCTATTAGTTTGACATTTAATGATTTTTAAAAAACTTTCCAATAGCTGTTGCCCTGGTTGCTGTGTGGTCCACTCTGTCATTTCCGGTTGTCCTTCATCACTGTTATATATTATACAAGTTTCCTTCTTTGTATTTCCTATATAGACATCTTCCTTTTTCTAATTTGGTTTTTCTTTTCTAAAATGTGAAATCCTTGAGAGGCTTGAATCCTCATTGTCTTCCCATCCTTCCAGTGACTTTCGTTTTGCTGGTTTTACCTTCTTGGGTGTTTGGAAATTTTTAGGTAATTTTTTTAAAATTGAAATTCATCCCAAATGTTTAAATTGGAGTTGCTTTAAGAAAAAAAGTGTACATTCGCTTCTAAGAGGAACACAACCAAGCTAGAGTCAGTGATCTCTTCGAGAAGCTTAGGGGGCCCTGGCTTCACTTGGGACCCTCAGGGACGACTCCCCCACTTGGCCTGGACCTCGAGCTGGTCTCATGATCTGAGTGGCGCTGGTATTTGCACTCCCAGACAACCCGCTTTTATGTTTGTTTGCTTACAGTAACAAGCCCGAGGGAGCCCTCCACGATGTCCCAGAGTCCCTGACATTCTTGCCGGAGACATACTTGCCTCTGTTTATCCTGGACCTAGTCATCTGTTAGCAGGAGGGCCTCACGAATGATCTAGCTTGCAACCCTTCCAGAATCTGGAGCCTTTATCTTTTGTGTCTGAAAAATAACATTTGGGACACATTCCTCTCCATTCCGAAAGACATTATAAAACCCGCCTGATGTTTGAAGCCTCTACCAGCACCGCCATACACATCATCTCATCTGCTTCTCTGAACAGTCCCAGTGGGCAGGCAGAGCACACGCGATCACCACAGTTATCAACAGGACTCACAGGCCATGCAGAGGCTTTCCTACGCAGCTCACTTTTAGGATCACAGCCAGGATTTTACGCTGAGGCCTCCCAGCAGTCATCTCCAGCCCACCGCTCGCCCTAAGGGTCCATGTCACCATCCAGCACCATCCCTCGTGTGCTGAAGCCCCAACATGCATAAAAGGAGACTCATTGACTCCCCAGTTAAGCTGCCTGGCTTTACCTCTGTCCAGCCAGCCAGACCCAACCGGCCAAAAAATTGCCGGCTCATGGGATTTCACCTTCTATGACTGCGCTGAAGCCACGTGCAGCTAATTAAACGTAAAGTGATTAAAGTGAAAAATGCAGTTTCTCAGGCCCACCAGCTGCATTAAAAGTGTCCAGTGGCCACACTCAGCTGGTGGATACTGTATCAGAAAGCAGGTCGGGGAACACGCCATCGTCACAGCTAGTTCTACTGGACACCATGCTCTAGAGGTCTCTCTGACCACCACTGACCCAACTGCTCCTCCTCAACCACCACCCCTGCACACCCTGGTCCCAGTGTGGCTGCCCAGCTCTCCTGCTAGACCATAAGCCTCTCAAAAGCAGGGTCCAGGACACATTCATCTTCATACCCTTGGAGGGCACAAGAATGACTGTCGAATGGATGTAGCAGCCAGGACTCAGGACTGCTCCTTGCTCTTTCCTGGGCGCCAGTGTCNCATCTTCATACCCTTGGAGGGCACAAGAATGACTGTCGAATGGATGTAGCAGCCAGGACTCAGGACCGCTCCTTGCTCTCTCCTGGGCGCCAGTGTTCCCAGCGGGCAAAAGGAGCCAGGGCAAGTGGGCGCCAGGCTTCACACCCCAGCCCCAGGGGTCTCTCCCCAAGCCTCAGGGCCGACCTCCAGAACGTGCAGTGACTAAGTCGTGTCTGACGCTAACCTGGGGACCAACGACACATCTGTCCAGATTAATTTTTTTTGAAGCCGCAGCACGCTGGGCCCAGAACACCAATTTTCATATTGCTTTGCACTCAGTGTTCAGGACGTGAACTCAAAGCATGTTAAATTTTAAAGCGCAAAGGAAAGAAATTAATCGGCTCAAATTGCTTCAGTTACACTCAAGCCATATCACAAGGTCACCATGCGCAAGAAAGACAGAATGGATTTTTAATCCCATCCTGAATTCAGAGAAATAGACCTCTGACATTCTCTTTCTCTAGCTTTCATTCTTTTTCAAACCGAAGTGAAATTTGCGTAATAAGATGAACCACTTCAAGGTGAATAACTCAGGGGCATTCGTACAGAGTACTGTGTGATCACCATCACTAACCAGTTCCAAAACGCTTCATCACCCCAAAAGAAAACCCACACCCAGTAAGCGGTAGCTCCCCTTCTCGCCACCCCAGATCCGGGCAACAACCGATATATGTCCACCTCCACAGATCTGCATATTACAGATGCAGTGTAAGAATGGGGTCAGACAGCCCTTTGTGACTTGCTTCTTTCACTCCACACCAGGTTTTCAAGGCTCATCGGTCGTGTTAGAATATATCAGTACTCCATCCCTTTTTTGTGGCTGCATAATATTCCGCTGCATGCACATGCCACATGATGTTTATTGGTTCATTGCTGGAGGACAGGTAGGCTCCTTCCACCTTCTGCCTGTTGTGAATAGCACTTCTAAGAATGTGAGTGCACATGGATCTGAGTGCCTGTTTTCTATTATACACCTCTTTCATTCTCTTTTGTTCTTCTTCATCTCTCCTTTTCAGCCACAAACTCCCCAGAGTGAATGCTGGGGAAATTAATAATTACCTATTAGGGTTTAAACACAGCCTGCCCCCAAAACTCAGGGAATTAGTCAAGGACCCTCCTCAGGACCAAACTGGGCAGGACATCTGAGCAGAGAGGGGCCAGAGAATAACTGGGTGAGGAGTGAGCACACACAGCCCTGTCTGTGCTCACAGGGGGCACGGGTTTGTATGTGTGCAAAGTAGGCTCACAATAAATGTCTGCTGACTCTGGTTATAAAGGTAGTTAGTCCAGGGGAGTTACGGGAGAGACCACAGGGAGGGAAAATAGATGTGCAGCATCGAGAGAAGAAAAGGGCACTTCAGAGGCCAACAAAGTGGGAAGAGTGACAGGGGCCTGATCATCAAGCTCTAAGGAGAGAGGAGGCATCTCTCCAAAGACATCCTGGGAAAGGTGAAAAGGGAGGGACCCTCACCAAAGAGCTATCGTTTCCTCGTTCCAAAGTCAGGAGCCGAGAACACAGGACCAACAGGTGAGGCTGTGAGACCCACACGCGGCTCCCTTCTGGCCTGTCAGCCACTGTTTTCAACCTGCTGCATCTCCAGAGTGGCCTAAACTCTGGAAACTATTTCATGTACTGGAATATCAACAACTCACTTACTAGAGGGTATTACGCCTGTGTTTACTGATTTGGTGACACCATGCATAGCTGGAGAAGTAACTTCCATCCACAGGCGGACAGAATTCAGACCCCAGGCACAAAGGCGCTCAGACAGAGCCCGTGCTGTGGGCTCAGTCATGCCTGACTCTTTGCCACTTCACGGACTGCAGCCCACCAGGCTTCTCTGTCCAAGGGANCATCTATCTATTGAGATATCTACGAGTGCTTGTCCCTGGCAGGTGCTACGTAAGACACTACAGACGACGGGAATGGTGATGCCGATGGGGTCCTTCCTTCTGAAGCTCTGTCATCTCTTAGGTCTCACTCTCACTATGGAATACCCCCTTCAGTGTGCTCCTGTTCCTGGGCTTTGGGGAGTGTGACTCAGCGGTGACGGTACAGTCTCCTCTGAGCTCCCTGACATGCCACTGGTGTCACAGTCTCACTGCCTGAGATGGAGTGTTGTTGTTCAGCCATTCAGTCGTGTCCGACTCTTTGCGACCCCTGGATTGCAGCACGCCAGGCTTCCCTGTCCTTCACCACATCCCGGAGTTTGCTCAAACTCATGTCCATTGGGTTGG
This sequence comes from Raphicerus campestris, assembly GCA_006410735.1. Taxonomy (NCBI): domain Eukaryota; kingdom Metazoa; phylum Chordata; class Mammalia; order Artiodactyla; family Bovidae; genus Raphicerus; species Raphicerus campestris. The sequence goes on from SJYW01013781.1 coordinate 1,142,909, forward strand.
CGATGCCATCCAATCATCTTGTCCTCTGTCGTCCCCTTCTTCTCCTGCCTTCGATCTTTCCCAGCCTGAGATGGATCTCAGATGAAAGACAGAGAAACTCATTCAGTTTGTGGAGCCACCAGACTGGCTCTTGCTGGTCCCCGCCCCCAGGGCCTCCCTTTGTACCCGCTGACAGCTGCCCGTGAAACACCTCAGACTCTGCTCAGGGCAGCTTAAGACACTCTCCTCCTAGGGAATTGCTATTTTCAGAGAAAGTTATGGAAGACCACAGGGCACAAGGGCAGAACCAGGGCCAGCGGGCAAAAGCTCTGACAGGTAGACTCTCAATGATAGGAAGAACTTCCTACTGTAAAAACAGTGGAAGAGGTATCTTGGGAGGGTGGGTATGTTCACGCAGAGGCTAGAGAATTACCCGACAGAGGTACAGCAGGGGGTACACCTCTATGAAATACGAGACAGCTTAGATGAACACTGCGCTTCACCTTTCAACTCTGAGAACATATGATTCCAGGAAAAAAGAAAACTCCCACGGATTCGATTAAGTTCTGATGGTAAAACTCACAGCACGAGCTGCCAGGGTATGACACCACGAACCCTGGCCCTGCCTCTTCTCTCTGTAGCCTCAGAATTATACGGCTGAGACCCCCAGTGATGACCTGAGCCCACAAGTTCCCTTCCAAAGGCTGCAGAGGAAGAACTCCCAGGAGCTGTCCTTCACGCTGGAGCCTGGGAATGTGCCTGGGCCACCCTGGTCTGGCGCCTGGGGAGCTTCTCTGGCCCCCGCCCCATGGAGCTTGTGGCCTGAAGACTTCCCAGGGGTGATGGGAGGAGGGAGGAGAGTCCCCCAGGACTGGCCCTTGCCAGGCTGAGACTCTCTGGCCCCACCCTCAAGCCTTCTGTCTGCTGGGGCTGAGGGCCTGCTCCCTGTGGGGTTTGGCTACCACGGAATCTGTCTCCAGTCACCAAGAGCCGCCTGGGATGCCGAATTCCACAGAAGTCTGGCCACTCTGGCGTCACTGCCAAAGCCTGGCCTGTGGCCAGCCCACAGCAGGAACTCGGGGCCAGACTGAGCAGCAGCATTTCCCTCAGGAAACTGGGTTGACTCAAACAGGTAAGAATGCGAGGTCCAGCGCTTGTGCTCAGCTGCACACAAAGGAGGAGGATAAATGGCCTTGCAGCAGCATAAGGAAAACCCCCAAACAAGCCTGGGCTGACAGAAAAACAAGAGGCTCAGAGGGTGTCAGTGGGCAACACTGCAGCTGGAGGTGCATCAGTGTCCCAACAAGGGGAGGTCACTGGTCTACTGTTCTTTGGATGGACAAGCCTCACGACAGAGCAGTGATCACCAGGTCTGGGTGCCTCTTTTAAAGGTGGACACCAGAGCAATAAAATGGGTACATGGAGCAGACAGGATGGTGAGCAGTGTAAAATGATATCTCCCCTCATGTGATTTTGGGCAAGTTACTTAATCTCTTGAGTCTCAGTTTCCCAAATGAGCCAAGTCTAAAGGAGTAAATGTGGTAACTGGGGAAACCCTGAGGACCAGGTAGAAGCTCAAAGTCACTCAGACCTGAATTTGATCAAGGTCAAGGGCTGGCTTGGGCAGGAGTGAGCCTCCTGGCAGCAGTGTTCAAAAGGGCCTGGACAAACTCTTGTCCGAGGAGCGGGCTTGGGCAGGGCATGGAGGTGGGGTTCTGCAGTCACAGGCTCTGGCGACTTCCACAGGCTCTGGGCTCCCAATTAGGTCCTCTGTGTACTTTTTTGAGGCATGAGCCAAGCCTTTCTTAGCTGTGGAGTCTCGAGCCCAGCAGGAAGCCAAGGCTACAGGGTGTGAGCAGAGGCATCCTGCGGGCGCAGGGTTTGAGGAGAGGAGGAGAGTGGGCTGCTGCTCCCCATCCAAGCCGACTGGGCTCGGGTCCCACTGTGCTGAGGCCACCAGCGCTGGTGACCAGGGAAGCCAGCGAGGGGACAGCAAGAGAGTGGAGGTGTGGAGGTGAGGGTCCCCAGGGCCAGCTCCCCTACTTTTCACCGTCTCTGAGCTCTGGAGGAGCATCCAAATGGCACGGTGCAGGGTGCTGCAGAGTGTCTGTGGAACTAGGGGCCAGAAGACTCAGCTCTCCTGCCTAAAAACTATGTGACCTTGGACAGATCGTTTGCACTCTCTCTGCTAATATGTAAAACAGGGACAGAAACACCAGCTTAAAGCATCTCAGGGAAAGGCTGTGAGGCTCAGAACAATGGCTGTGCTTTGTAAACTGCAAAGTGCCAGGTAGAGTAATGATCTAAGCATCATTACTATTATCTGAATAATAATAAATTATCGGTCCAGAGGGGTGAAGCTTTAATGGTGGGATTTCACGCATCAGTGGAGAAGACACTGCTGGCGGTTTCTGTCAGCTGCACAAGCAGTGCGCAGGAGCTCAGGGCGGGCCGGGCAGGGTGTGGACTCAGGGCTGGGCTGCCCTCTGTGTACCACTGACGTGTTCCAGCAAGGTCCCTGAAGATGCCATAAAGTCATTTCAAAAACAGTGAATGTTAGCTCCTGAGCTGACTGGAAAGGAAATCACTAGTCTGGGAGAGAAACCAAGTCCATGGAAGAGGATTTGTGGGGTTGTGCCAAAGGCACCCTTCGTTTGCCAGCCTGCGGCTTTCAGCAGACAAGCTGCGAGAGAGGAGCTCCTAGCGGAGGTCCCAGCAGGCTGGAGAGCTGAGGAAGGAAAGACACTGAGTGACTCAGCTCTTGAGGGCTGCTGGCCAGAGTCCAGCGGCCCCCATCACGGAGGAAAGCCTGTGCTTGCTCAGCATATCTGAGACAGGAAATTGGGAAAGGGTCTCAGGGTCTGGCCCCAGGAAAGAGGCCAGGCCAAGCTTCTTGAGGGACACGCCACCGAGCTATTCTGATCAGCTCCCCAGGCCCCGCTCCCCCGGTCCAGGACCCCAGGGGGAATGAGGCAGCAGGAAGGAATGTGGTCGGGAGGTTGTAGGTTCAGCCGGAGCAAAGGGGACGGCATGTTTCCAGGCACCTTGGGACCTTTCTAGGATCACTCCTGCGGTCCCTAGAGCCCACCTTCCTTCTGCTGAGAGGTTGCAAAAGGCACCCAGGGACCTGTTTCTCCTCCTCATGTGAGGGGAGCTGCTACTCTGAGGGCAGAGGCATGTCCTGGACTGCAGTCCTCCCATGATCAGTGATTTCCTATGGACACAAGAAAGGTCCCGTGGGGTGGTCCATGAGACCTAAGGGGGCCCCGAGGGCTGGGTCACCCGAGGTCAGAATGTCAGCGACAAGTGATTAAAGATGTCCCTTACAAGTTAAGACAGCCTCAAAATAGTCAGGTTCCCTGAATAGTCTGTTAAGGGATCTAGTCACTAGTGACTTTATATGAACCTGCCTCAGATCTCACATTTTCAGCTTACACTCACTGGGGAAAAAAAATTCCCTAAAGTGGTCCGACTGTGGGAAGCAGGAAGGCCTTTCTTTGCCTGAAATTTACTTTTTCTGAGCTGAGTGAAACCCTCTGAGGCCTGTGTTTGGGGTCTGAGTTGTGTCTCCTCCCTAACTGCCTGGCCCTTGAGATTCCAGTCTTGGACCCCTTCTCAATCTCGGGTCTCCTTGTACTTGAGAGACTTCAGAGTCCTCTGCAGCTAGAAAGGCCTAGCTGGAAACATTTCTGAGTATCTCTCTAGGCCAGAGAATCAGTGAAAAAGGACTTGCATAATGCCCCACCAGAAGCCCAAGGCCAGAGGTTATCGGGCCCCAGTCCTTCAATTTGGGACGCTCATCACTTTTCCCAGGTCTCTGGCTAGTGCACGACCTGGATCACAGGTCTCAGACCTGGAATGAGATTGTTAAGAGCCGCCTGCTCCAACAGCCCTAGCCTCCAGCCCAGCCTTTCACCATGTGCCTGAGGAGTGGCTTGGACATCAGCAGTGACGTGGCAGCCACTACAGCTTCCCCGAGCAGCCATTTCCTTTCTCAGCATCAGAGACTTTACTCACGTCTTCCAATAGGCTTGCCTTTGGCACCTGATCTGCCCCATGACAGCTGTCAGAGAGCTGAGGATATGAAGTCACGGGCTCCTTGAGAATTCTGCTGCTCAGCCCTTTTAACTTCTGCTCATAGAACAGATCTACCCAATGCCCCAACCTCTGGGTCTCTCTCCTCTGAGCCCCTGCCTTGCTGTGACTGCCGGGTGGGAAGCAACACTGGAGGTGTGCTGGATCAGCGCAAGCTCGAGGCGGAGCCTGATGTTCCTCCTGGACACATTATGCGCATTCGTGTTCCCAAAGGCTGCATCTCAGCGTCTCAGACCCTCAGGTGTCCCGCCCACAGTCAGACAGAAAGACCAGGGGTGTCTGAATCCCTTCATGGCCAGTTCAGTCCTTTGGCTCTGGAAGATTTTATTGGGGAATAAAAAGGAGAGCGGTGTGATAGGAAAGACAACAAGTAGACACATAAATAAGAGCCCCGGGACGCTTTCTCTGCGGGTGTGACCCGAATGCTCTGTCCGTCCACCCGCAGTTCTGCCCCTGCTTCCTGGGGTCTCAGGAGCAGACCCCCTCCAGGGACCCAGGATGTGATGAGGCCCAGCTCAGATCCCAGATGACAGGCCCCTGAACAGGGAGTGAGCAGGGGAGAGGAGAGCAGGCCTGAGGGGAAGGCTCTGCAGGCATTTAGCCTGGAGGTTTTGGCCGGCACTGGCCACCAGGTGTCACTGCCACCCTGAGAACAGCGCTCCAAGTAGAGGGTCTCTCGGGGCAGCCCTGAAGCTGGCAGGCCAGCCCGGGTGAGGCCAAGATGATAAGGGTTTGCCACGCACTCCTGCTCTCAGCGACTGTGTGCCTCTCACAGCCCTGCCCCTATTCCTCTCAACTGGGCCCGGCAGCTGGCCTGGGCCCAGCCCCATGACTTGGCTCTCTGCTTCTTACAATTACTCCACTTAGGTGGCTGGCTGACAAGGTAAAGGAGGCCCTCTGCTCACCTCCCCCACCCCTAACCTCCTTCAGGCTTTTAGAGTCATGGAAACAAACAAAAGCTCTACTGGGGGAGCTGTAGGAGAGGAGAGGGAGGCAGAAAGGGAGAAAAGTCGACAACGGCTAGTCATAAGCAAGGGGATGACAGAGGATGAAATGGTTGGATGACATCACTGACTCAATGGAGATGAATTTGAGCAAGCTCTGGGAGTTGGTGATGGACAGGGAAGCCTGGTGTGCTGCAGTCCATGGGGTCAAAACAGTCACATATGACTGAGCGACTGAACTGAACTGAAGTCTGTCCTGGTCTTGACCTAGAATATGGGCAAGAAGCAGCATCTGGGGCTTGTGACACAGGCCAGAGGCTCTCTTAGCCTGATGGTGAGGAGCGGACAAGAGTTAGTGGCAGCACCCATGGGCTCTGATTGCCATTCAAAGCCCTGGCTGAGGCCCAAGTAAACTTGCTTTGGTTTGCATCTCTTCCATTTGGACTCTACCAAATCCATTCAGAAGATCTCCACCCCAAGTCCACTGCACTGCTAGGGCTGTTAAAGAAACATTCCAACCTGGAATTCGTCCAACAAATATGTATTGCACTGGCAGATCAAGGGAGAAGTAGTGGGAGTGGTTTATCACTGTCATTTATACAGAATGGCTACCACGTAGTGACAATAAAAAAAGCAGACAGACTTGGTTTTGTTACTGTCGTTGGACTTTTCTACCCACAGCTGACTGTACTGGGCAGACCACGCCTACACCGCTCCTTTGTGTAGCCAGGATGCCTCTGCCAGACCTGAGACACAGCATTTGAGGAAGAATCAGTTATATGATCACAAAGGAGCCAGCCATGCAAAAATACAGAGACAGCATGTCGGAGAGAGGACGCGGCTAACATAAAGGCTCGTACCAGTGTGGTGAGGGCATGGTGGGCATAAGCTAGGACGGAATGAAGATGTTGCGTTTATCCCTGTCGCTCCAAGTCTACTAACTAATTTTAAGCACGTACTTTGGCCTAGGCCTACGCTGGTCAGAGAAATCAGGGACAAATAAGGCTTGAAAGTATTTGAGAGACATTTGCTAAATTAATTTAATTATGAATGCAGTAAAGAATTTGGCCTTGCCCAAAGAAAGATCTGGCCCTTATTCACAATCCCCCTCCCTGCCTTGGGAAGTAGCCTTTACACGCTTTGGAATTTCCTGAGTGACAGGAGTGTCTTTGTTATTCAAGGTAGGGGCCCCCTCAGACCACCCTTGATGGTGCATGATAATGAGGTGACTCAGGGTGGGGCCCTCAGGCCCTGTGGTATTAGACTGACCTCCAGGGAGGGGAAAGTTGGAGACACCAGAGTTCAAGGAAATGATCAATCAATCAAGCAAGCTTAAGAAATGAAACCCCCCAAACCCCTGAACGTTGGAATTCAGGTGAGCTTCCCCGGCTGGCAACACTCCCGGTGCTGCATCAGTGGCAGAAGCCAGAGGCACACACACCCTAAGGGCAAAGAGGCTCCGGGTGTGGAGCTCTCCTACACGCTGCCCGAGGCAGCCTGCTTGGGCCTTTAGTTTTGCATCTGTGTCCTTTCCCATAATGCACCTGTGAGCACAGTGGCTTTCAGGAAGTTCTGCGAGTCCTTCCAGAGAATTCTCGAACCTGAGGGTGGTTTGGTTTCTGCTCGTGGCAGGAGTAAGTGTGGTCTATGGAGGACTTGCCTTCGGATTTCACAGGTGGGCTGACCTCAGGTTTCACGTGACCTCAGAACTGAAAGGGGTCTAAAGAGCGTCTATCCCAGTTCCATTTCACAGATGAGGAAGCAGGTCCAGAGGTGAGAAGCAACTCACGCACAGTCACGTAACATCCTGGCAGAGGGAGACTGGCCCTTCAGTGTCTTGACTCCCAGCACACGGTGCTTTCTGCAATATCCTGTTGTAACTTCAACTGTGAAGCTCAGTGGAGAAAAACTCGCCCTGAAGCCACAAGGGCTTTGCTGTACGGAATTTTTACAGGTGTCCCTGTGTTTAGGGAAGCCCATTCCTTACCAGGTTTCCTACCTTGACTCTGAAGGCTTTCTCTTTAAAATATTTAAGTTGAAGTACTTAATGTTCACAATGTAAGTGAATCACATGAAAGAAGAATCAATGCTTTCATTGGGTGAAAACACTTTTTTAGGGAGAAAGTCTTTCTTTGTTACTAAAATTTTATAATTTTCAAAGAATTAAACTTTATTGCTAGAAAAGATCTTAGTGATCTTTTGATCACTAAGAACCAAGAATGGTTCAACCCTTCCTTTTACACACAAAGATGCTGAGACGGAGAAAGAAAAAGAAATCTAAACAAGGCGACCTCAAGAGCCAGTGGCAAGGACAGACTGAACTCAGGTCTCCTGACCCTCGGCGTAGCCTTCAGTCTAGTCAGAATGATTTTGCTGTAGGAGCCAAGAGAGTGTGCACATGTATATAGAAGTCCTGAAGGAACCCTCACTGGGTCCCAGAGCAGCCCATTTTTGTTTATCCTGCCTGCGCAACTTTGGCTGTCTTACTCTGTCATAAATTCTTTAAGCAGCTACCAGATACTCTATTTCCCAGGGAGTCAGGGGGAAAGGAGACTCTTGTCACTCTTCCTATAGAGCAGGAATGAGCAACCATCTGCCAATCCCATTCCTGAGACAGCTAGGGCCAGAAGACACAGTGATGCCATCAGATTTACTAAATCATAAAATCTACTGCAGGCCTGATATTATTTCAACCAGGAAAATCTTTCTATCACCTCTAGTTAAGCACAATATTTAAATAATGGGCTTGTATCTCTAACAAGCAGCTAGGGTGCGTTACCCTAATTATCCTGTATAATTATCTGGTGACTGTATCCCTAAAGCACAGGGACAGATTTTTGTACTTGCTTAGAGGCCCCACAGCGTGAGCCATCTAAGAAGTGAAAGTGTTAGTGGCTCAGTGTGTCTGACTCTGCCATCCATGCAGATGGATGCCTGCCAGGCTCCTCTGTCCGTGGAGTTCTCCAGGCAAGAATACTGGAGTGGATAGCCATTCCCTTCTCCATGAGGTGTTCCTGAGCCAGGGACTGAACCCTGATCTCCTCCACTGCAGGCAGATTCCTTACCAGCTGAGCCACCAGCGAAGCCCTACAGAAGGTGTGTAACACACACAAGAGCTAATCTATGGAGACATCCCGCCTCATGGGGCTACTCTCAACTTGGGCACAAAGACAGCACAGACATACGTTAGCCCATAAGCTCTTGTCTATCCATCATCAGTCAGGATGGAAGGAGAATTCTACTCAGAGAGATCTTTAAAGTTCAAAAGGTATTTAGATATCACCTTGTATTAACAGGGGGTGGAGGAAGGGCGGAGGAGACGGATCGAGAGCGGGTGCTGACTCACCGCTTGCCATGTTTTATCTTAGCCATTTTCTACAGAAACGCTTCTTACGCGTTGTTTCTGGTCTTCTTAACCAGAGTATGAAACACTGATAAAATGCGACACTTTCCTGAGGGTTCAGGTCCATCGTTATGACTGTAAACTATGTTTCTATGCTATGATCCGGTGATGTTCAAATGACGAGAAGATAAATGTGGAGGCAATGTGCTTCTATACTAAATAAACCAGACAAGTTTATACTTTCCCCCCCTCCTTTATTCTTTCTTACCATACGATTTCAAGAATCCAATTACTTGGCTCCTGACTGCAGCATAATCCCAGCAAAGCATTGATCTTTAGAAAAGGCAGAGATGATCTCAAAGCTGAAGACTGGAAGGAACCTACACCCAGAGGCTGCCTACTTACGTAATAACACACGTAGCCTTTATTGAGCATTTATGATATGCTATGCCATAGTTTATATTCTTTACTTTATTTGATCCTTATAATAACCCTAGAATACAGGTGCTATTGTTCAGATCTCTCCTGAGTCAGAGATGCAGTCCTTGTTCAAGGTCACAAAGCCAGTAAACTATCAAACTTGGAGAGTTCTTGCATCAAAGCCCACATTCTGAGTTCGACTCCACCTCCTTGAATGTTTAAAGTAGGATCTTGAAAGCAAGATTGCTGAGAGATTTTTATTTACAAATGATAAAACCTGAACCCTAGAAAGGGTAGTAACTTCCCCCCAAAGTCATACAGCCGTTTGGAGCTAGACTAAGACTCAGTTCTTGGATTCACTGTTCCAAGCTGTTACCACTCTATTACACAGTGGAGGGAAGAGTTTGGCGATATTTTTGAAAAAGGAGCTACATCCTAGATGGACTAAAGGCCCTCAGGCCAAGGGTCCCTGCCTTTCTTTGGCCCATTCTAGAGCCACAGGGCTTGAGGTTCCACAGAAACTTCAGTGTGGATCTCCCACTAGACCTGTGACTGGAGTACTGTCATTGCAGATGCGACTGACTTGAGTCACACACCATAGGCAACTAGGAAGTTGCCTCGTCTCCCCTTGGGAGGAAAGCAGAGCTCTTCTTTGAGTTCTACCTGTCACTTTCTCCCAGAATGAGGGACCTGACTCTCCCCCTCTCCAGACCAGCAGGCGTTTCAGAAACACCCTTCTTGCTCTACAAGTGTGACAGACCTCTCGGGCACTGAGCAGCTAATGAGACCTNAACACTGGAGGTGTGCTGGATCAGCGCAAGCTCGAGGCGGAGCCTGATGTTCCTCCTGGACACATTATGCGCATTCGTGTTCCCAAAGGCTGCATCTCAGCGTCTCAGACCCTCAGGTGTCCCGCCCACAGTCAGACAGAAAGACCAGGGGTGTCTGAATCCCTTCACGGCCAGTTCAGTCCTTTGGCTCTGGAAGATTTTATTGGGGAATAAAAAGGAGAGCGGTGTGATAGGAAAGACAACAAGTAGACACATAAATAAGAGCCCCGGGACGCTTTCTCTGTGGGTGTGACCCGAATGCTCTGTCCACCCGCAGTTCTGCCCCTGCTTCCTGGGGTCTCAGGAGCAGACCCCCTCCAGGGACCCAGGATGTGATGAGGCCCAGCTCAGATCCCAGATGACAGGCCCCTGGACAGGGAGTGAGCAGGGGAAGGAGAGCAGGCCTGAGGGGAAGGCTCTGCAGGCATTTAGCCTGGAGGTTTTGGCCGGCACTGGCCACCAGGTGTCACTGCCACCCTGAGAACAGCGCTCCAAGTAGAGGGTCTCTCGGGGCAGCCCTGAAGCTGGCAGGCCAGCCCGGGTGAGGCCAAGATGATAAGGGTTTGCCACGCACTCCTGCTCTCAGCGACTGTGTGCCTCTCACAGCCCTGCCCCTATTCCTCTCAACTGGGCCCGGCAGCTGGCCTGGGCCCAGCCCCATGACTTGGCTCTCTGCTTCTTACAATTACTCCACTTAGGTGGCTGGCTGACAAGGTAAAGGAGGCCCTCTGCTCACCTCCCCCACCCCTAACCTCCTTCAGGCTTTTAGAGTCATGGAAACAAACAAAAGCTCTACTGGGGGAGCTGTAGGAGAGGAGAGGGAGGCAGAAAGGGAGAAAAGTCGACAACGGCTAGTCATAAGCAAGGGGATGACAGAGGATGAAATGGTTGGATGACATCACTGACTCAATGGAGATGAATTTGAGCAAGCTCTGGGAGTTGGTGATGGACAGGGAAGCCTGGTGTGCTGCAGTCCATGGGGTCAAAACAGTCACATATGACTGAGCGACTGAACTGAACTGAAGTCTGTCCTGGTCTTGACCTAGAATATGGGCAAGAAGCAGCATCTGGGGCTTGTGACACAGGCCAGAGGCTCTCTTAGCCTGATGGTGAGGAGCGGACAAGAGTTAGTGGCAGCACCCATGGGCTCTGATTGCCATTCAAAGCCCTGGCTGAGGCCCAAGTAAACTTGCTTTGGTTTGCATCTCTTCCATTTGGACTCTACCAAATCCATTCAGAAGATCTCCACCCCAAGTCCACTGCACTGCTAGGGCTGTTAAAGAAACATTCCAACCTGGAATTCGTCCAACAAATATGTATTGCACTGGCAGATCAAGGGAGAAGTAGTGGGAGTGGTTTATCACTGTCATTTATACAGAATGGCTACCACGTAGTGACAATAAAAAAAGCAGACAGACTTGGTTTTGTTACTGTCGTTGGACTTTTCTACCCACAGCTGACTGTACTGGGCAGACCACGCCTACACCGCTCCTTTGTGTAGCCAGGATGCCTCTGCCAGACCTGAGACACAGCATTTGAGGAAGAATCAGTTATATGATCACAAAGGAGCCAGCCATGCAAAAATACAGAGACAGCATGTCGGAGAGAGGACGCGGCTAACATAAAGGCTCGTACCAGTGTGGTGAGGGCATGGTGGGCATAAGCTAGGACGGAATGAAGATGTTGCGTTTATCCCTGTCGCTCCAAGTCTACTAACTAATTTTAAGCACGTACTTTGGCCTAGGCCTACGCTGGTCAGAGAAATCAGGGACAAATAAGGCTTGAAAGTATTTGAGAGACATTTGCTAAATTAATTTAATTATGAATGCAGTAAAGAATTTGGCCTTGCCCAAAGAAAGATCTGGCCCTTATTCACAATCCCCCTCCCTGCCTTGGGAAGTAGCCTTTACACGCTTTGGAATTTCCTGAGTGACAGGAGTGTCTTTGTTATTCAAGGTAGGGGCCCCCTCAGACCACCCTTGATGGTGCATGATAATGAGGTGACTCAGGGTGGGGCCCTCAGGCCCTGTGGTATTAGACTGACCTCCAGGGAGGGGAAAGTTGGAGACACCAGAGTTCAAGGAAATGATCAATCAATCAAGCAAGCTTAAGAAATGAAACCCCCCAAACCCCTGAACGTTGGAATTCAGGTGAGCTTCCCCGGCTGGCAACACTCCCGGTGCTGCATCAGTGGCAGAAGCCAGAGGCACACACACCCTAAGGGCAAAGAGGCTCCGGGTGTGGAGCTCTCCTACACGCTGCCCGAGGCAGCCTGCTTGGGCCTTTAGTTTTGCATCTGTGTCCTTTCCCATAATGCACCTGTGAGCACAGTGGCTTTCAGGAAGTTCTGCGAGTCCTTCCAGAGAATTCTCGAACCTGAGGGTGGTTTGGTTTCTGCTCGTGGCAGGAGTAAGTGTGGTCTATGGAGGACTTGCCTTCGGATTTCACAGGTGGGCTGACCTCAGGTTTCACGTGACCTCAGAACTGAAAGGGGTCTAAAGAGCGTCTATCCCAGTTCCATTTCACAGATGAGGAAGCAGGTCCAGAGGTGAGAAGCAACTCACGCACAGTCACGTAACATCCTGGCAGAGGGAGACTGGCCCTTCAGTGTCTTGACTCCCAGCACACGGTGCTTTCTGCAATATCCTGTTGTAACTTCAACTGTGAAGCTCAGTGGAGAAAAACTCGCCCTGAAGCCACAAGGGCTTTGCTGTACGGAATTTTTACAGGTGTCCCTGTGTTTAGGGAAGCCCATTCCTTACCAGGTTTCCTACCTTGACTCTGAAGGCTTTCTCTTTAAAATATTTAAGTTGAAGTACTTAATGTTCACAATGTAAGTGAATCACATGAAAGAAGAATCAATGCTTTCATTGGGTGAAAACACTTTTTTAGGGAGAAAGTCTTTCTTTGTTACTAAAATTTTATAATTTTCAAAGAATTAAACTTTATTGCTAGAAAAGATCTTAGTGATCTTTTGATCACTAAGAACCAAGAATGGTTCAACCCTTCCTTTTACACACAAAGATGCTGAGACGGAGAAAGAAAAAGAAATCTAAACAAGGCGACCTCAAGAGCCAGTGGCAAGGACAGACTGAACTCAGGTCTCCTGACCCTCGGCGTAGCCTTCAGTCTAGTCAGAATGATTTTGCTGTAGGAGCCAAGAGAGTGTGCACATGTATATAGAAGTCCTGAAGGAACCCTCACTGGGTCCCAGAGCAGCCCATTTTTGTTTATCCTGCCTGCGCAACTTTGGCTGTCTTACTCTGTCATAAATTCTTTAAGCAGCTACCAGATACTCTATTTCCCAGGGAGTCAGGGGGAAAGGAGACTCTTGTCACTCTTCCTATAGAGCAGGAATGAGCAACCATCTGCCAATCCCATTCCTGAGACAGCTAGGGCCAGAAGACACAGTGATGCCATCAGATTTACTAAATCATAAAATCTACTGCAGGCCTGATATTATTTCAACCAGGAAAATCTTTCTATCACCTCTAGTTAAGCACAATATTTAAATAATGGGCTTGTATCTCTAACAAGCAANTCAGCATCAGAGACTTTACTCACGTCTTCCAATAGGCTTGCCTCTGGCACCTGATCTGCCCCATGACAGCTGTCAGAGAGCTGAGGATATGAAGTCACGGGCTCCTTGAGAATTCTGCTGCTCAGCCCTTTTAACTTCTGCTCATAGAACAGATCTACCCAATGCCCCAACCTCTGGGTCTCTCTCCTCTGAGCCCCTGCCTTGCTGTGACTGCCGGGTGGGAAGCAACACTGGAGGTGTGCTGGATCAGCGCAAGCTCGAGGCGGAGCCTGATGTTCCTCCTGGACACATTATGCGCATTCGTGTTCCCAAAGGCTGCATCTCAGCGTCTCAGACCCTCAGGTGTCCCGCCCACAGTCAGACAGAAAGACCAGGGGTGTCTGAATCCCTTCACGGCCAGTTCAGTCCTTTGGCTCTGGAAGATTTTATTGGGGAATAAAAAGGAGAGCGGTGTGATAGGAAAGACAACAAGTAGACACATAAATAAGAGCCCCGGGACGCTTTCTCTGTGGGTGTGACCCGAATGCTCTGTCCACCCGCAGTTCTGCCCCTGCTTCCTGGGGTCTCAGGAGCAGACCCCCTCCAGGGACCCAGGATGTGATGAGGCCCAGCTCAGATCCCAGATGACAGGCCCCTGGACAGGGAGTGAGCAGGGGAAGGAGAGCAGGCCTGAGGGGAAGGCTCTGCAGGCATTTAGCCTGGAGGTTTTGGCCGGCACTGGCCACCAGGTGTCACTGCCACCCTGAGAACAGCGCTCCAAGTAGAGGGTCTCTCGGGGCAGCCCTGAAGCTGGCAGGCCAGCCCGGGTGAGGCCAAGATGATAAGGGTTTGCCACGCACTCCTGCTCTCAGCGACTGTGTGCCTCTCACAGCCCTGCCCCTATTCCTCTCAACTGGGCCCGGCAGCTGGCCTGGGCCCAGCCCCATGACTTGGCTCTCTGCTTCTTACAATTACTCCACTTAGGTGGCTGGCTGACAAGGTAAAGGAGGCCCTCTGCTCACCTCCCCCACCCCTAACCTCCTTCAGGCTTTTAGAGTCATGGAAACAAACAAAAGCTCTACTGGGGGAGCTGTAGGAGAGGAGAGGGAGGCAGAAAGGGAGAAAAGTCGACAACGGCTAGTCATAAGCAAGGGGATGACAGAGGATGAAATGGTTGGATGACATCACTGACTCAATGGAGATGAATTTGAGCAAGCTCTGGGAGTTGGTGATGGACAGGGAAGCCTGGTGTGCTGCAGTCCATGGGGTCAAAACAGTCACATATGACTGAGCGACTGAACTGAACTGAAGTCTGTCCTGGTCTTGACCTAGAATATGGGCAAGAAGCAGCATCTGGGGCTTGTGACACAGGCCAGAGGCTCTCTTAGCCTGATGGTGAGGAGCGGACAAGAGTTAGTGGCAGCACCCATGGGCTCTGATTGCCATTCAAAGCCCTGGCTGAGGCCCAAGTAAACTTGCTTTGGTTTGCATCTCTTCCATTTGGACTCTACCAAATCCATTCAGAAGATCTCCACCCCAAGTCCACTGCACTGCTAGGGCTGTTAAAGAAACATTCCAACCTGGAATTCGTCCAACAAATATGTATTGCACTGGCAGATCAAGGGAGAAGTAGTGGGAGTGGTTTATCACTGTCATTTATACAGAATGGCTACCACGTAGTGACAATAAAAAAAGCAGACAGACTTGGTTTTGTTACTGTCGTTGGACTTTTCTACCCACAGCTGACTGTACTGGGCAGACCACGCCTACACCGCTCCTTTGTGTAGCCAGGATGCCTCTGCCAGACCTGAGACACAGCATTTGAGGAAGAATCAGTTATATGATCACAAAGGAGCCAGCCATGCAAAAATACAGAGACAGCATGTCGGAGAGAGGACGCGGCTAACATAAAGGCTCGTACCAGTGTGGTGAGGGCATGGTGGGCATAAGCTAGGACGGAATGAAGATGTTGCGTTTATCCCTGTCGCTCCAAGTCTACTAACTAATTTTAAGCACGTACTTTGGCCTAGGCCTACGCTGGTCAGAGAAATCAGGGACAAATAAGGCTTGAAAGTATTTGAGAGACATTTGCTAAATTAATTTAATTATGAATGCAGTAAAGAATTTGGCCTTGCCCAAAGAAAGATCTGGCCCTTATTCACAATCCCCCTCCCTGCCTTGGGAAGTAGCCTTTACACGCTTTGGAATTTCCTGAGTGACAGGAGTGTCTTTGTTATTCAAGGTAGGGGCCCCCTCAGACCACCCTTGATGGTGCATGATAATGAGGTGACTCAGGGTGGGGCCCTCAGGCCCTGTGGTATTAGACTGACCTCCAGGGAGGGGAAAGTTGGAGACACCAGAGTTCAAGGAAATGATCAATCAATCAAGCAAGCTTAAGAAATGAAACCCCCCAAACCCCTGAACGTTGGAATTCAGGTGAGCTTCCCCGGCTGGCAACACTCCCGGTGCTGCATCAGTGGCAGAAGCCAGAGGCACACACACCCTAAGGGCAAAGAGGCTCCGGGTGTGGAGCTCTCCTACACGCTGCCCGAGGCAGCCTGCTTGGGCCTTTAGTTTTGCATCTGTGTCCTTTCCCATAATGCACCTGTGAGTACAGTGGCTTTCAGGAAGTTCTGCAAGTCCTTCCAGAGAATTCTCGAACCTGAGGGTGGTTTGGTTTCTGCTCGTGGCAGGAGTAAGTGTGGTCTATGGAGGACTTGCCTTCGGATTTCACAGGTGGGCTGACCTCAGGTTTCACGTGACCTCAGAACTGAAAGGGGTCTAAAGAGCGTCTATCCCAGTTCCATTTCACAGATGAGGAAGCAGGTCCAGAGGTGAGAAGCAACTCACGCACAGTCACGTAACATCCTGGCAGAGGGAGACTGGCCCTTCAGTGTCTTGACTCCCAGCACACGGTGCTTTCTGCAATATCCTGTTGTAACTTCAACTGTGAAGCTCAGTGGAGAAAAACTCGCCCTGAAGCCACAAGGGCTTTGCTGTACGGAATTTTTACAGGTGTCCCTGTGTTTAGGGAAGCCCATTCCTTACCAGGTTTCCTACCTTGACTCTGAAGGCTTTCTCTTTAAAATATTTAAGTTGAAGTACTTAATGTTCACAATGTAAGTGAATCACATGAAAGAAGAATCAATGCTTTCATTGGGTGAAAACACTTTTTTAGGGAGAAAGTCTTTCTTTGTTACTAAAATTTTATAATTTTCAAAGAATTAAACTTTATTGCTAGAAAAGATCTTAGTGATCTTTTGATCACTAAGAACCAAGAATGGTTCAACCCTTCCTTTTACACACAAAGATGCTGAGACGGAGAAAGAAAAAGAAATCTAAACAAGGCGACCTCAAGAGCCAGTGGCAAGGACAGACTGAACTCAGGTCTCCTGACCCTCGGCGTAGCCTTCAGTCTAGTCAGAATGATTTTGCTGTAGGAGCCAAGAGAGTGTGCACATGTATATAGAAGTCCTGAAGGAACCCTCACTGGGTCCCAGAGCAGCCCATTTTTGTTTATCCTGCCTGCGCAACTTTGGCTGTCTTACTCTGTCATAAATTCTTTAAGCAGCTACCAGATACTCTATTTCCCAGGGAGTCAGGGGGAAAGGAGACTCTTGTCACTCTTCCTATAGAGCAGGAATGAGCAACCATCTGCCAATCCCATTCCTGAGACAGCTAGGGCCAGAAGACACAGTGATGCCATCAGATTTACTAAATCATAAAATCTACTGCAGGCCTGATATTATTTCAACCAGGAAAATCTTTCTATCACCTCTAGTTAAGCACAATATTTAAATAATGGGCTTGTATCTCTAACAAGCAACTAGGGTGCGTTACCCTAATTACCCTGTATAATTATCTGGTGACTGTATCCCTAAAGCACAGGGACAGATTTTTGTACTTGTTTAGAGGCCCCACAGCGTGAGCCATCTAAGAAGTGAAAGTGTTAGTGGCTCAGTGTGTCTGACTCTGCCATCCATGCAGATGGATGCCTGCCAGGCTCCTCTGTCCGTGGAGTTCTCCAGGCAAGAATACTGGAGTGGATAGCCATTCCCTTCTCCATGAGGTGTTCCTGAGCCAGGGACTGAACCCTGATCTCCTCCACTGCAGGCAGATTCCTTACCAGCTGAGCCACCAGCGAAGCCCTACAGAAGGTGTGTAACACACACAAGAGCTAATCTATGGAGACATCCCGCCTCATGGGGCTACTCTCAACTTGGGCACAAAGACAGCACAGACATACGTTAGCCCATAAGCTCTTGTCTATCCATCATCAGTCAGGATGGAAGGAGAATTCTACTCAGAGAGATCTTTAAAGTTCAACAGGTATTTAGATATCATCTTGTATTAACAGGGGGTGGAGGAAGGGCGGAGGAGACGGATCGAGAGCGGGTGCTGACTCACCGCTTGCCATGTTTTATCTTAGCCATTTTCTACAGAAACGCTTCTTACGCGTTGTNGGACATAAGTCTGAGCAAATTCCAGGAGATAGTGAAGGACAGGGAAGCCTGGCACGCAGCAGTACCTGGAGTCACAGAGTCGAACACGACTTAGTGACTAAACAAGCCCAGGACTCTTGGTTCCCTCATTGGGCTTCGCTTTCCTCTACATCCCACTGCCTAGTTCAGAAAAGCTGAACAACTCACAGTTGAGTGGCTTGCTCTCTGTGAACAGAAACACAAAGACAGATCACAGTAAAAATAATGCTGTCTTCCTCGCACTGGTGGTTCACAGGTGTGCGCCTGTGACCAGGCTGGGCAGAGTCCCTCACTTCCTTGTCCACAGCACAAGGCCGTGGTCCATAATAGGGTGTCAGAAACTTCTGAGTAAGTAATAGTAAAGCCCCTTATACTTCACAGCTTTCTCTAACAATGGGATGCCAGGCACAGATCCATGGCAGGGGACACATGGGAGCAGAGGGGAACCTGAGAAGCCATTCAGGGACGGCTTAATGGCCACTCAGGACTCACAGGCCATCCAACGTCCATAGAGGGACCCACATTATTGCTGTCAGACAGCAGGGGCAATGCACTCTTCCCACCAAGCCTAGCCATCTCCTGGTCTCTGGGTGAGGGCTTGGGGAGAAGGGAAGAATCTCAAACCTTACCTTGGCTACTGTCAGAGAGCAAGAAGATGGCCAAAAGTTTGGGGAAGAGGAGCTAGGAGAACCTAAACATTCACCCAAATAACGGACAGTCCCTCACGAGTAAAAAAGGTAAGTGAATATTTTCTAAAGCTGCTCTCATCACTTACCCCTCATCAATGGTTGGGGATTCTCTTTTCTTATGCTCCATTTAAGTTGTTTTCAGAAACCCCAATCTTTAAAAATGTGGTGCCTCCTTTTAAGGATCAAGACACTCTTGCTCTACTATCATCGATGCTTTTTCATTTATGGAATTTTAAAATTAAAGGATAGGAAATCTGCTTTCATCAGTGTCAAAATCATGGCTTTTCCTACTACTTTTAGCTAGTTTTTATAATGGTCTTTTAAATTGTGTTGTGTCTGACTCTGCGACCCCATGGACTGTACCCCATCAGGCTCCTCTGTCCATGGGATTTCCCAGGCAAGAATACTGGAGTGGGTTGCCATTTCTTCCTCCAGGGGATCTTCCTGACCCAGGGATTGAACCTGCGTCTTCCTGTCTTATATAGTGCATACTTCCTTATTTTATTTATTTATGCGGCCATGCACAGCACCTGGGATCTTAGTTCTCTGACGAGGGATGGAACCCAGGCCTTCAGCAGTGACAGTGCAGAGTCCTAACCACTGGGAAACCAGGGAAGCCCCACACTGTGTGTAATTTTAAAGCAATCTTAAATTCCTTTCTGAAGCAGAATAGCTTTAAATAAACAATGTTAAACTCAGAAAGTAGGAATCTGGTCAATAAAGTTGTAAAAAGGATTCTGTGCCTCAGTTCCCCACAGGGCTTCTCTCTGCGTGTTTATTGGGTGCCTCCTATGAGTCTGCTGCTGCACAAGGAAGCAGGGCTGCAGCGTGACTCTGTCATTACCACCCAGAGAGCGCAGAGGAGCACAGTACAAACGCCCATGTGTGAAGAGTGCTCAGCTGGAGGTGTGCGAGAGGTAACAAGAAGGGCGCACAGGGACGGCGCTCCTAACTCTCTCGAGGGGCAGGGAGTATAAAC
>SJYW01013781.1:1170070-1205290 GCA_006410735.1 Raphicerus campestris
TGTGTCCCCAGCTTTTCTGCACTGAACCTGGCTTTCCTCCCCTCTCACACTCTCTTCCTTGCTCACCAGCACCTCAAACTCACCACTGAACACAGCTCAGAATGCAAAGGCATATTTCTGCCCAGTTTGGGTTGGAAGACAGCTAACATAAGAATTCAGCATGTTTACCATTCAACAGAGATGTTTAAGAGAGTAAACGCTACCTTGTTCAGTGGCTCAATCATGTCTGACTCTTTGCGACCCCATGGGGGTGGCACGCCAGACTTCTCTGTCCTTCACCACTACTTTGAGATGGCCATATTTTAACAGAGAAACCACAAACACTTGAAAGAAGAAAAGCCACCCCCCAAAGGCAGGATTTCAAGCTGTTACACAATGGCCATGGGAGAAATAATGTGGGGGAGGGGACCAGACGTCTGGAGACCTGCATCCCAGTCTCCCGGCAAGTCCCTTTGCCTCCCTGGGCCTCAGCCTTCCTATCGGCCAAGTGCAGAGGCCGAATGGGATGCCTTTGAGAGCCTGTCTAATCACACATCAGACTGTACCCTGGCTGAGATTGTACGAAGAGCCAATCCGGATGCCAAACCTCGTCCTTTCTCCGTCAGCTCTCTCAGCTGCCTTCTTTGCAAACATCATGACCACCTCAAGACAAAAAGAAGTCTTTCAGAGGATACACTATTGACTCTGATGAAAAGTCAGAGTCCCATGGGAATCCTGAGTGTGACCAGATACTGGGAGTGCCTGACCTGAGGATTTCAGCACTCCTGGCTGAGAGCAGCTGAGGCCAGCTGAGGCTGGGGTAAGGAGCTTCAAGTTCAGTTTGAGGCAAGGCTGTGAAGCCCCTGAGGGGCAGAATTGGCACCCAGCCTCCTACTGCCTGCTGCAAGACTGTGTGGAAACACCCTACAGGCAGCCCGTGGGTCTCTACCCTCAGCCCCGGAGCACTATGCTCCCNAGGCTGTGAAGCCCCTGAGGGGCAGAATTGGCACCCAGCCTCCTACTGCCTGCTGCAAGACTGTGTGGAAACACCCTACAGGCAGCCCGTGGGTCTCTACCCTCAGCCCCGGAGCACTATGCTCCCCGTCAAACAGCACACGTAGCTCCAGTCCACGACGAGCCTCACTCCTTTTCCAAGCTGCCCCTCCCTCTACAACAAGACGCAGTCTCTCAGCCGAGTGGGGCTCTGAGACAGGACATCAGGGTGGTCAAGAGCAGAGAAAGGGCTTTGAGGGCCCAGGTTTGCCCCGAGTGATGGGCCACCCCATGCTCTGAGCCCCTCAAAGAGCAGTCCTCATGCCATCTGCACGGGCTCGGGGAAAGGNATTCTTATGTTAGCTGTCTTCCAACCCAAACTGGGCAGAAATATGCCTTTGCATTCTGAGCTGTGTTCAGTGGTGAGTTTGAGGTGCTGGTGAGCAAGGAAGAGAGTGTGAGAGGGGAGGAAAGCCAGGTTCAGTGCAGAAAAGCTGGGGACACATGAAGGCCTGTCTCTTATACACATCTCGTCTACCCCCACCCCCCAGCCGACAGAGCCAAGACACACCACCCCCCTCCCCAGCTTTCCCTGTCCTGCTCCATTACTGTTTGCTGTTGCTCTGGAGCCTCATAAATAGGGCATTGAATTCACTTCCTGCAGCTCAAAGAGGCCCTGAGGAGCTTGTCTCATTCCCAGCGTGCAGCTCAGCAAGAGGTCCAGCCTTCTCAGTTGCGGTCTCTCTTGCCTGTTGTAATTCTGTCTGCCTCTCTCTGACTCTGCCTGTCTCACTCTTTCTCTCTGAGCCTCTCAGCACTCTTGTTCCTTTTGCCTGAGTCACAGCCCCTTGGTCTCTGTGCTTCCCAAGCATCTGTCTCTGTGGCCCTGTCCTTCTGTCCTGACGCCATCCCCTTTCCTGGTGCCTTCCCTGTACTTTGAGAAGGCTCAGGCAGGGAGACAGCACCGAGGACTCTCGAGGCTCTCTCCTGCGCCTTACTGAGCCTGCCGGCCAGGAGGGCCGCGGGTCGGCAGCCCGAGGGTGGCCTGCGGCCAAGGGAGGGAGGAGCCCACTGGGGCGGGATTGGCTCTAGGTCCACCTCATAAAGCCAGGGGCGAGGGGCGCGCCGCGCTCTGGAGAAGCCGTGGAGGGGCAGTGTGGTCTCCGCAGCCCTGCGGAGACATGCCCCGGAGCCCCCGGCCCGCGCCGAGCTGGGCGCTGCTGCTGCGGTTGCTGGCGCTGCTGCGGCCGCCGGGGCTGGGCGAGGCGTGCAGCTGCGCCCCCGCGCACCCCCAGCAGCACGTCTGCCACTCGGCGCTCGGTGAGTCTGGGGGAGCCCGCGAGGGCCCCAGCAGTGGGCTGGGGTCCGTGGGATCGAGGTGGGGCCGCGACGTGGACCTGGAGTCTCGAGGGAAGGGGTGGAGCTCAAATCCCGCTCCAGTTGCCTCCTGCTGCGACCGGTGGGTTGGGCCGGGCCGGCACCATAGCAACCCTGCAAGCGCAGAGACCCGCTGACTTGCCAGAGAATCAAAGACAGTGTAGGGCTTCCCAGGTGGCGCAGTAGTAAAGAACCCAATTGCCAACGCAGGACACTCAAGAGACAAGTGTTCGATCCCTGGGTCGGGAAGACCCCTGGAGAAGGGCATGGCAACCCAGTCCAATATTCTTGCCTAGGAAATCCCATGGACAGAGGAGCCTGGCGGGCTACAGTCTGTGGGGTTGCAAAGAGTCAGCTACCACTGAGAGAATGAGCACAAAGACAGTGTTAAGGGCTCCACAGCGATCCCCTCTCCCCTGCCTACTGCAGTTATGGGATGTCACTGAACAAGTCTCTGGAACTATTCAGTGATTATTCTGATCCACTGGTTACGGGGACTGAGGGGAAGGGGGTTCAGGGCTTTCATGATAAACATCTCTCTGTATCCAAACCTATAACTGAGGTTGTCACCACGGCCACACCCCAACACACAACCTTTACCCTTTTTCTCTAACTGGAATGTCCTTCCTCAAAAACCCTTAACTTCCTGGCAAACTCCTATTCATCCTTCAAAACCAGGGGGGCTCCTCTTCTCTGAAGGCCTCCCGACTCCTGGTGCTGCCACAGCATCTCCAGCATCTCTGTGCTCCTGCTGTGCTGTGCTGCTGGTCTTTGTAAGAGTGTTCTCCACTAACGGAAGCGTTCTGCAGGGTGGGGGCTCTTTCCTAACTGCGCTTGTGGGCCTAGGACCCAGTGTTAGACCAGGCACAGAGGAAGAACTTCATAAACAGGTTTTGATTACTACCCAAACAACAAAGAGATGAACTACCTCTGTGCACAGCCAGATATTTATTAATTCAATAAACATTTGCCAACGTCAGCTGGGTCCGGCTCTCTCTGAGGTCCTGGGCTGCAGCAGTGGACGACTACACACTGACTGCCCTCAAGCAGCTCCTCCGCCCTGCCCGTCTCCACCCCACCGAACTCTGGGCTGCAGAGAAACTCGACTCCCCAGAGCAGCAGGCAGAGCGGAGAGACTTGAGGATCTGGTAGGCCCGAGCGGTTTGGAGCTTCCAGGGATTGCAGAGAGGCATCCTTTCACATGCAGCATCTTCCTCACAACCCAAGACCTAAACCCAGAACCCCCCTGCAGAATTCTCCAGGGGGCTGCAGGTCACCCAGATCCCAGGAGGATCACTCGCACCGGCTGCTGAAGGTCCCCTCTTTTCTCTTCCTGTGCAGCTATCCGGGCCAAGATCTCCAGTGAGAAGGTAGTTCCTGCCAGCGCAGACCCTGCTGACCCTCAAAAAATGATCCGGTATGAAATCAAACAGATAAAGGTACATGGGGGCAGGACAGGGCGTCACCCTCGAGGGCTGTGATCTGGGAGGGATGGGGCTGCAGGGCTGGTGGTTCGGGCGGCCTGGCTCAGTGACACTAGGGGTACAAACACTGAACTAGAGTGGATGACGTGTAGGGGACAGGCCATAGGTGCCAGAGCACAGGGCAGGACGGGCCCTCTGTGCTCGTGCGTGGGGCTGCTAGAGGAGCCTCCCTTCTCACTGCAATAAGCCAAGGTTTAAATATTTCAGGGAAATAAGACCCAGTTGTGCCATCTGTGTGCAACGAGTCCTGAACTAGACTTTCACTTAACTTTTTTAGATTAAGAAAAAGTTTTTCCTGTTAAGATATAAAGTACACTCACTGACTCAATATTGCTCTTTCATAATTGCCTTTCAGATGTTCAAAGGGTTTGAGAAAGTCAACGATATTCAGTATATTTATACACCTTTTGATTCCTCCCTCTGTGGGGTGAAACTAGAAGCTAACAGCCAGAAGCAGTATCTCCTGACTGGTAAGTTAAAGACCAGCAGCGGCTTCCTACGAGTCTCTGCCCTAGGAAGGCAGGCAAGGAGGAGCCAGGCTGACCTTCGACAGCAAGCTGAGCCATTTTCTTGGGCACAAACAGCTGCATTACTCAAGGCAGCCTGAGTTGGGAGAAGCCTTGGTAACCTCCCTGTCAGTGCCATTGCCTTCCTAGTTCACACGCTGCTGTCCCAGCCTAGGGCAGCTGGTTCCATTTCCAAACAGTTTTAAGTGATAAGATTTTTGGTGCATGCTTGCTCAGTCGTGTCTGACTCTTTTTCAACCCCCATAGACTGTAGCCCGCCAGGCTCCTCTGTCCATGGGGTTTCCCAGGCAAGGAAACTGGAGCGGCTTGCCATTTCCTACTCCAGGGGGTCTTCCTGATCGAACCTGGTTCTCTCGCATCTTCTGCATTGGCAGGCGGATTCTGTACCACTGAGCCATCTGGGAAGCCTAAGGTTTTTGGTATCTTGAGCCAAATTATGCCACTCTGAAACTGCCCCTGGTGGGTTTAGCTCTGCCCTGTTTCAGGATNAGAGTCAGCTACCACTGAGAGAATGAGCACAAAGACAGTGTTAAGGGCTCCACAGCGATCCCCTCTCCCCTGCCTACTGCAGTTATGGGATGTCACTGAACAAGTCTCTGGAACTATTCAGTGATTATTCTGATCCACTGGTTACGGGGACTGAGGGGAAGGGGGTTCAGGGCTTTCATGATAAACATCTCTCTGTATCCAAACCTATAACTGAGGTTGTCACCACGGCCACACCCCAACACACAACCTTTACCCTTTTTCTCTAACTGGAATGTCCTTCCTCAAAAACCCTTAACTTCCTGGCAAACTCCTATTCATCCTTCAAAACCAGGGGGGCTCCTCTTCTCTGAAGGCCTCCCGACTCCTGGTGCTGCCACAGCATCTCCAGCATCTCTGTGCTCCTGCTGTGCTGTGCTGCTGGTCTTTGTAAGAGTGTTCTCCACTAACGGAAGCGTTCTGCAGGGTGGGGGCTCTTTCCTAACTGCGCTTGTGGGCCTAGGACCCAGTGTTAGACCAGGCACAGAGGAAGAACTTCATAAACAGGTTTTGATTACTACCCAAACAACAAAGAGATGAACTACCTCTGTGCACAGCCAGATATTTATTAATTCAATAAACATTTGCCAACGTCAGCTGGGTCCGGCTCTCTCTGAGGTCCTGGGCTGCAGCAGTGGACGACTACACACTGACTGCCCTCAAGCGGCTCCTCCGCCCTGCCCGTCTCCACCCCACCGAACTCTGGGCTGCAGAGAAACTCGACTCCCCAGAGCAGCAGGCAGAGCGGAGAGACTTGAGGATCTGGTAGGCCCGAGCGGTTTGGAGCTTCCAGGGATTGCAGAGAGGCATCCTTTCACATGCAGCATCTTCCTCACAACCCAAGACCTAAACCCAGAACCCCCCTGCAAAATTCTCCAGGGGGCTGCAGGTCACCCAGATCCCAGGAGGATCACTCGCACCGGCTGCTGAAGGTCCCCTCTTTTCTCTTCCTGTGCAGCTATCCGGGCCAAGATCTCCAGTGAGAAGGTAGTTCCTGCCAGCGCAGACCCTGCTGACCCTCAAAAAATGATCCGGTATGAAATCAAACAGATAAAGGTACATGGGGGCAGGACAGGGCGTCACCCTCGAGGGCTGTGATCTGGGAGGGGTGGGGCTGCAGGGCTGGTGGTTCGGGCGGCCTGGCTCAGTGACACTAGGGGTACAAACACTGAACTAGAGTGGATGACGTGTAGGGGACAGGCCATAGGTGCCAGAGCACAGGGCAGGACGGGCCCTCTGTGCTCGTGCGTGGGGCTGCTAGAGGAGCCTCCCTTCTCACTACAATAAGCCAAGGTTTAAATATTTCAGGGAAATAAGACCCAGTTGTGCCATCTGTGTGCAACGAGTCCTGAACTAGACTTTCACTTAACTTTTTTAGATTAAGAAAAAGTTTTTCCTGTTAAGATATAAAGTACACTCACTGACTCAATATTGCTCTTTCATAATTGCCTTTCAGATGTTCAAAGGGTTTGAGAAAGTCAACGATATTCAGTATATTTATACACCTTTTGATTCCTCCCTCTGTGGGGTGAAACTAGAAGCTAACAGCCAGAAGCAGTATCTCCTGACTGGTAAGTTAAAGACCAGCAGCGGCTTCCTACGAGTCTCTGCCCTAGGAAGGCAGGCAAGGAGGAGCCAGGCTGACCTTCGACAGCAAGCTGAGCCATTTTCTTGGGCACAAACAGCTGCATTACTCAAGGCAGCCTGAGTTGGGAGAAGCCTTGGTAACCTCCCTGTCAGTGCCATTGCCTTCCTAGTTCACACGCTGCTGTCCCAGCCTAGGGCAGCTGGTTCCATTTCCAAACAGTTTTAAGTGATAAGATTTTTGGTGCATGCTTGCTCAGTCGTGTCTGACTCTTTTTCAACCCCCATAGACTGTAGCCCGCCAGGCTCCTCTGTCCATGGGGTTTCCCAGGCAAGGAAACTGGAGCGGCTTGCCATTTCCTACTCCAGGGGGTCTTCCTGATCGAACCTGGTTCTCTCGCATCTTCTGCATTGGCAGGCGGATTCTGTACCACTGAGCCATCTGGGAAGCCTAAGGTTTTTGGTATCTTGAGCCAAATTATGCCACTCTGAAACTGCCCCTGGTGGGTTTAGCTCTGCCCTGTTTCAGGATGACCCTTCAGAGGCCTGAGGACAATAGATACACGCACTCTAGCTCCAGCTTCTGCTGGCCATGGTCCCCAGGCCCCTTCCTGTCCTGGCTACTTTCAGCGGGATAGAGCCAGTCCCCGTCCCTCCCCAGCACTGGACCCTGAACCAGGGACCACACTGCAGGGGAGGTCTTAGTCACACAGAATAAAGGATGGTGCATTCGCAACTGCACCCCCACATACACACAGCATATACATAACAGTCACTGTAGCCTACGACAGCATCAGCTTTAGGCGGCCATGATAGGTCACACTTGGTTCGTGACTGACTCACACCCAAGGCCTTATTCTGGAAGTGCAGTAAAGCACAGGCCCTAACAGCAGCCTTGATTCTAGGATGATTCTGTCTCCAAGAGCCTGGGCCCAGGCAGATCTCCTCATCCTGCACTGACTAGGACGAAATAGTTAAAGCACCTCACAAAAATCTAATCCATAACTGAATGAATGCAATACTGAATTCTTTTGTTGTTCAGGGAAGGTATCTGTGTGGTTGTAGACAGGGAAGCCTCACTGTGTAAGGAGAAAGTAAAAGTGTAGTTGCTCAGTCGTGTCTGACTCTGTGACCCCATGGACTGTAGCCCAACAGGGTCCTCTGTCCATGGGATTCTGCAGGCAAGAATACTGTGGAGTGGGTAGCCATTTCCTTCTCCAGGGGATCTTCCCAACCCAGGGACTAAACCCAGGTCTCCCACATTGCAGGCAGATTCTTTACCATCTGACCCACTACGTAAGCCTTCATTGTATAAGTGGGATCTAAATTTTCCCTAAAGGATAAAACATACTTAGAAAGAAGGCCAGGAAAAGAAAAACACAGCTGATGGGGAGAACAGAAGGAGGAACTCCACCCTCTGTCCATCCCTTCAGTGATGAGTGACCACCTCCTCAAATGGAGATGCATTAAACGTGCCACAGTCCTCAAGGAGCTCTCTCACAGCTCAAATTTCTAAGAAGTCACAGGTGTTGGAGGCCACGCAGGTGATGGCCCCCAGGTCTGAGGATGTGGAACTATGCTGATCCAGGCCCCTCTGGATGGGAGAGCAGGGGTGGAACAGGCCCCTGGGACCTCCAGGTCCTGGGACTAGCTGATGGGACCACCTCCTTCCTGAGCACCTGCCCTCTCCTAGGGGCTGTAGTGCATCAGGGATGCAGACACATGCTGGCCGCCTCAGGGAGGTCAAGTCCACCCAAAGGAGCTTAAACTACTTGCAGTTGCAAAAGGTATTCTGCAGGGCTGTGCCCGTCCATCCCAGTGTCCAGAAGTCCTTCCCCAACTTGTCTGGCAGCTGAACTCCTACCCATCCTTTCAACACCCAATCCAAATATCATCTTAGACACTCTTCTTGCCCCCACCCCCTCCACAGACAGAGATAACTGTGTTTCCTTTGTTCTTATACCACATCCTGTATAGAATCATACAGCAGTATCATTTTCTACTTGTTTGTCAACCTTGAATATTCACGGGAAGGACGGATGCTGAAGCTGATGCTCCCCTGCTTTGGCCACCTGACACGAAGAGCTGACTCACTGGAAAAGACCCTGATGCTGGGAAAGATTGCGGGCAGGATGACAGAGGGTGAGGTGGTTGGATGGCATCACTAACTCGATGGACTTGAATTTGAGCAAACTCTGGGAGATAGTGAAGGACAGGGACGCCTGGCATGCTGCAGTCCATGGAGTCACAAAGAACTGGACACAACTGACCAACTGAACAACAACAATTTGTCTTCCCTACTAGTTTTTAGCTCCTTAGTGGTAGAAATCCTGTCACGTTTGTTTCCAATATTCCTGGTACCAGGCCAGAGTAGTTGCTCAGCCAGTAAATGACTGAATGACTGAAGTTCTAAGAGAGGTGAGGGCTAGTATGGCCAGGGATGGCTTTGTGGTGGTACTAAAAAGGGTATTTGGAAAATAGGAAAGAGTGTAATATGTAAAGAAGGGGAAGGGGACAGACTCACCAAGATATCACTAGAGCAGGACAAAGGTTGGAAAAGGTTGAAAAGGAAGAGAGACCTACAATGTATCGAACATCTTCTGTGGGTCCACAACTGTGCTGGGAACTTCATAGACATTCTCTCATTTAATCTTGACAATAACCTTATTATTCTCATCTTTCAGCTGAGAAGTTACATGGATTTCTTATGGTTACACACTAGTAAATGATAGAAAAGAAGGGATTTCTGCCAAGATTCTGCTTAAAGCCATATCCCTCTGTCTGCATCATGCTAATGGAAAGGCCTTTGCCCTACAACTCTCCCTCATATAAACATCATCTGGTAATGGCTTTGATATAAAGACAGTAGAGGTTTTTCTGGCTCCTTCACTGAGCCTCATGTCACCACTTCCACCACAAGATACTGAGGAGGCTGTGATTCTGGGCTCCCTCGAGAACTCCTGGAGCTCCACGAGCAGACTCCTCATGCTGGCTCTCCTCTGTCTCCCCTTTAAGGTCAGATCCTCAGCGATGGGAAAGTCTTTGTCCATCTGTGCAACTACATTGAGCCCTGGGAGAACCTGTCCTTTCTGCAGAGAGAAAGTCTGAATCACCACTACCATCTGAGCTGTGGCTGCCAAGTAAGGCCTGTCTGTGTCCAGGGTCTCCGGGGGCGGGGGAAGGGCGTGCAGCCTCACCCTTCATGTACTCCTTCCCTCCCGTGTGTGTGATCTATTCACTTGCTATACTGTACTTGAGGTTTGTGATGGATCAGGCATCATTCAAAGGTGGGGGTGGGAAAGCAACAAGGCCCATAGTCCCTGATCTCAATGTACTTGCATTCTGGCTGAGACAGCAGCCATCATATAAGACAGACTGGGATAATACACTACCACTTAAAGAGAGTCTACTCTTTTTGTCAGGACCTGTAATGGTTAATTTATTTAAGATATTTAGTCTTTAAAACAAATTTATGAAGAGTTAAGATTTCCATTTTATGGGGAAGAAATTCATGTTATAGGAAGTGAAGTGACTTGCTTAGGTCAGTGGTAGAGTAAGGGCCTTCGGGCCTTTTGGGAGGCAATACTGTATGGGGAGAGTACAGGGGAAAGAGAACTAAGGGAGAAATTTGGAGACTTGGAAGGGCCTGATAAGCCAGCGGGCATTTGAGCTAGGCTATAAGAACATGTAGGAGTCTGAAAGGCCAAGAATAGAAAAAGGACGCCCTACTCACCTGGATGCTGTGTGGCTATGGCTCTAGATCACCACCTGCTATACAGTGCCCTGCACCATCTCGGCTCCCAACGAGTGCCTCTGGACAGACTGGCTACTGGAACGGAAGCTCTACGGGTACCAGGCCCAGCATTATGTCTGCATGAAGCATGTTGATGGCACCTGTAGCTGGTACCAGGGACGCTTGCCCCTCAGGAAGGAGTTTGTTGACATCATCCAGCCCTAGGACGGATCGCCACAACCCTTTGAGAATCCCGAAGACCAAGCCCTTTTCCTTCCTGGCAGGGCGCTGGCTGTCCCCACCTGCTTCAGGGATGCCAGACAAGGGGAAGTACCAGGTGGACGGTGTGGCCAGCATAAGGGCAGGGATGGGGCATGTGGCAGCTTGTGTCCTGGACCCCAGTCCAGAACATGTTGGGCCAAGGGCTAGGGAAAGCAGCAGGACTTTTCTCTCCCACCCTCAGCCCTTTATCCTTGCCTCCAAACCTTCTAGTTGAGCTGGTATTTGTTACTGATTCTGGCTTAGTTTCTTTTTTCAAAGCTAGACTATTCTTTTTTCTCCCCAGATAAATGTGTTTTCTTTTTATCTTAACTGATCTGACAGGGGAGAAATGATGACTGTTATACATATGAGATGGGGTGGCCTTATGAGATATAAGACCAGAAGGTGGGTGACAGTATCATAAACAGACTGGTTTGGAGAAATGGAAAGAACAACATCGTCTGCCTGTTTCATCTACTCCTCCTGTCCCGACTCATTCTGACCCTCTGATATACTTTCAGTCTGTTTAGGGGAGTGGCAAAGGAGGGCAGGAGCCATTCAATGTGAAACCTACAGTGTAATCCCTTCTATGCCATTCTTGGCACAGGGCCTGGCCCAGTTAGCAAGACAAGAACAGACTTGGGCATTGTCTCTCCAGGTTAACTATACTTAATGTCCTCACCTGCTATCCAAAGGCTTCTCCTCTGTCTCCTTTAGAAAGTCCTTTTCTACTAGATTACTAATGTCTTCATTACTACTTCAAAATCTTTTTTAAGCTTTAAAAAAAAANAGGTTAACTATACTTAATGTCCTCACCTGCTATCCAAAGGCCTCTCCTCTGTCTCCTTTAGAAAGTCCTTTTCTACTAGATTACTAATGTCTTCATTACTACTTCAAAATCTTTTTTAAGCTTAAAAAAAAAAAAAAGCCTTTCTCTATATAGAGTTGAAATTCCCCCTTAGCTTTTGAAGCCTCACAGAGATCTTGGGGGTGGGGGGTGGGTGTCCTCTCTTGAGGGCAAATTTTAGGCTAGAGGACAGGAGAAAAGGAACTCAAGGGCCCTTGGGGGAAAGGAGGTAGATGAGGAATATACTTTGCAAGTGTTACAGATCAAGTGGTCAGCCTGCTAGATGCTACAGCAGGACAAAGCCAGCTTCGAGGGCTCCCCGCCCAGCCGTCTGCTCAGCCCTCTCTTGGACGTCCTGAAATCTACAAGCATAGACCCTGAGGGTTTCTCTGCCTCTACAAGCCTTCCTGACTTGTCCTGAAAGGGAAGGCCCTGTTGAGGGTCTTAAGGATTTATCAGAGACAAGTGCTTAAAGTTCCAGGGCCTCTCCTGGGGAAGCTCTGGCAAAGATGGAGAAGGTAGTTCTTTCCAAGGCCCCAAGGTCCTATACAGCTTGCTGATAAGCTGGGGCATGCACAAAACACCAGAAGGTTTCACAGAAATGGTGCAAATTTAGATTCCTTCTGGAGATCTCTGTCCTGGAGCCCAAGACTTGGAAAGCTAAGGCAGAGAGTCTCCACTGGTGGGTTAAGTAGGATTACCCACTGACCACACAGGCCTGGGGCAGAGAACATGGGGCCAAAGAAGAAGAAGGGGGATGAACATTAGAGGCAGCCTCTGTGCCAATCATCTATCCCATCGTTCTGCCCCTTCTGCCATCCTGGGATGGCCTCAGAGAAAGCAGAGTGAAACCCTTGTCTTACCTGAATTTTGAGGAAGCCCAGGTAATGGAAGTGTCTGGTGAATAATATCAGGAACAACAGCTAACATCTGAGGAGCACTCCATACTCCTCACAGACTATTTGCGTAAAGAGCCTCACTGAAATCATGCAAGTGCCATATTAGCTGTCCTGGCCAGGAATCGTTAAGCCCACTCGCCTTTCAGATTCGGATGCTGACACGTGGTGAGGGAATGTAACTGTCCGCGACTTGTGGCTAGAATCTCAAGTAGCAGGATCTTCTGACTATTGATCCATCTAGGCTGTTACTCTCAGCTTTTGATAAAACACCCGTGTTTCTGCTCTTTCCTATTCTGTCTCCAAGTTTCGGAGATAGAGGGCTGTCAGCTACAACCCCGCCACGGTGGCCTCACAAAGCAAGTCTGCAGTTCAACCTCAACAGATTCTCTGGGGTTGAGAGGCTGAGGCCTTCCTCAGAGGCCCACAGTCAGCACACGGCTAAGCTCAGAGTGCAGACAGCAGAGACTGATGGCCCCTCTCAGTCACCTACCATTTCTTTGTGGTTGGGGTAGTAAGTCTGCTCAATGAGCGGGAACTTTTCTCCTCCCAGTGTCTTGTAGATGGCCACCAGCTGGGCAAACTGCAAAAGAGAAGCAAAGGTTTCAGTTTACCCAGACAGCTTCTGGAACAGACAAAATGGCGATCCATTGAACAAATATTTATTGAGCATCTGCTCCACTGAGGGCTTTGTGCAAAGTGCTCTGAGGATACAAAAGAGGTGTCCCACCCTCTGTTCTCCAGGAACATACGCTTCTGTTGGGGAAGGGAGAGACTGAGCTACTATTCATTCAGTGCCTACTCAGTGTTAATGATATTTCATTTAATCCTCATATCAAACTAATGAGCTAGGATCTTTATCATCTTCATTTTACATATGAGGCTCAGGAAGGGTAGGTGACTACCTAAAGCCACAATGCTGCAAAAAAAGGGATAGGTGGGGTTGAAATTTGGGTCTCTAGAACTCTAATCACCATCATCTCTAGAGATGGCAAGTGATGAAGCTAGATGGGGGAACAAGGGGCCCAGTCTTGGAAATTCAAATGCCAAGGAAAAGAAATCATGGAAGGCAGCAAAGACAGACCCCGTTTTCTGGACTCACTGCTCATCTAAGAACTGAACTCACTGGACCCTTCACCTATGAGAAGCCCCAACAGCTCCAGGGAAAGGGGGTGAAGGGCACGTACTTAAATGTCAGGGTCTGCCTTTGGCGAACATGTAGTGTCCCTGGTGTCCCCTGCCCACCCCTCTACTTTATAAGTGGAGAAACTGAGGCCCAGAGAGGTTGCTTGCTCAAGGTCACAAAGTAGTTGAGCCAGATTCACAGCCAGACCCCGTTAGTCCCCTAACCCGTAACTCCTCCTCCTTCATGGCGCTGCCTTTCCGGCTCTAAAGAGACCACGCTCTTCCCACAGGAAACTTTCCAGTTCAGTCCGTTCACACCCTTTCCTCACCTCCGCACACACCCACCCCAGAGCACTGGCAGCAGCAGTGATCCAGCGTCTTCTCTCTAGTGCTACTGGGTTCACACTCTAAGCCAGTGACACCTGGAACTGCCGGAAGGAAGAGTTGCCAGAGCAAACCGACCTTCTGTTTACTAAAGAAGGGAAAGAGAGAACATTTTTCAAAAGCCCAGCTCCTGTTTTCAATCAGTGATGTTAGCACGTGTGCTGGTACGGGGAGACAATAAAAGCCAGAACTGGGTTGCTAGAAAACCAGAGTCTTCTGATTCTTCTTGTTCTGCCTTGAACTTCCTAGGTGTCCTTAGGCAAGTGATGTTGCCTCTCCAGGCCTCATTTTCTTCATAAATAAAATAGACAACTGCATGTGGTCAGCTCTTCAGACTTTTTAACCACACACACACACACACACACACACACAATCTTCTCACTCTCTTTCCTCACAAACCCCATGGCTCTTCAGACTTTTTAACCACACACACACACACACACACACACACACACACAATCTTCTCACTCTCTTTCCTCACAAACCCCATGGCGAGGCTGCTGTTTCGTGGCCACTGGCTGTGGCCCTTCTGTGGGCAGAGACGGGATCCGCTGTTCTGAAATGCCGAGAAACACTGGGGCTTCTGGGCCCCTCTCCGCAGTGACACGCCCCCCGTTGGTGGCTCTAGACCTCCAAGGCCTCCTCTGGGGCTGCAAGTGTGACTGATGGGCCCCCAAGGCCCTGAGATTTCATTATTGGAAGAGACTTCAGCAAGTCTCTAGGCCAGACATCTCATCCTACAAGTCAGAAGACCAAGGCCGGAGAAGCAAAGAGGAGCACAGGCTCCCACGCTGCGGCTGGAGCTGGGGCTGTGCTGGGACAGGGCCCAGACCCCTTCCTGCCCAGCGCGCTCTTCACTGTGCCCTGCCGTCCCTGCTGGTGTTCTCTGGTTCTTCCACTTTCTCTGTCAAGACCACCCCTCAGTCCTTTCCTGCATTCTCCAGTTCCCTCCACTACCTCACCTTTAGGCCCTGGCCGGCCACTGGGAATGACTGGACTCCTGCTCGACATCTGGATACCTGCCTGAGCTCCTGAGGCCCTCCAGCCTCCCGAGCCAGCTGACGCCAGCTCTGCCTCACAACCTCTGTCCTGCTGCAGCCCACGCCCTGGCACAGCACCAAGGCAATGTGGGGCCCTATCTTCCCAGCATGTGGGAGAGTTACACAGACACCATGCTGATGCCAAGAAGGCCCCCGGCGGGCTCCCAGAGTCCTGGCACAGTCAAGACTAAGATGGCAGCCAGTTCCCATGCACTAAGCTGGTTCCCCGGGAGCTCACGCTACCCTCCTCCACCTTCTGTAGTCCCTTCTGCTCAGAGCACTAGGCTTGGCATCTAACCCCTGCCTCCTTGGAAGCTTAGCCTCAGTCACAAGCACACAGTCATCAACTAAACAAAAGTAATACCTGATAAGGGTTATTTCCTCTCCACATAGACAAAATAATGCATTTGGAGCTGGGGGTGGTATTGGCAACGAACAGGAAGACAATGCTCAGCATAACCATTTATCCAGTGTATCAGGAAAGAGTTCTCAGATGAAAGGGGATTTCAAGATGGGTCTGAATTTAATATGTTACCCTTATCCCTCCTGGAAATAAAACGCTGCAATTCAACTCTTGTGCATTTGCCTCTAAAAAAACCCACAGAGAGTGACAGGATTTTCAGATAAATCTGCAGCAACATGGCAGGCGGCACTCTTATTCTCCCTGGAATGCTACTTTCACTGATGGGTCTTACTCTGCTTCCAAACTCCCCGTGTGCCTGCCCTGAGCAATCTATGAAATTGCCGATGTGCTCAGAGACAAGGTGGAGCCTTCACAACTCGGCTGAGGCCTCTCCTCATGCCAGGAGCAGCCACAGTATTAGAAAACACACACCAAAGTCATCATCGCAGAGGGAAGCCCCCTTCACAGACACCAGATTTGTTCATCCCCATGAACAGGCAAAGAACATATAAAACGCCATTAGTGTGCCAGCTCTTAGTGAAAACGAAGAGAGAACTTGGTGTGTGGCCAGGGAGCCCTGCTGTTCCCCTGTGATGCCAACGGCAATGTGCTGGGACTGTGACGGGTGAGAATGTGAACCCTCACCAGATCCCAGGTCCCAGGAGGGGCAAAGCCCCAGCCTAGGCTCTCTGACCGGACCCTCCCTGGCCGCCGGCACAGTTCTGGAACGTGCAGGATGGAGTAAGTCTCTTCCAGACCCCCAGGACTGGGGGCTGTAACACCAGGCTGGCGGACTGGAGGCAGGCGCTGTGATTGCTCCTGTTTCATGCTCCCGCTCAGCCGCTCAGTCGTGTCTGGCTCTCTGTGACCGGCCCTCTATGGACTATAACCCACCGGGCGCCTCTGTCACAGGATTTTCCAGGCAAGGATACTGGAGTGGGTTGCCATTTCCTTCTCCAGGGGATCTGCCCAACCCAAGGATCAAACCTGCATCTCCTGTATTGGCAGGCAGATTATCACTGAGCCACCTGGGAAGCCTCTATTCCTAGTTTACAGACAAAGAAACCAGGGCACAGAGTGGTTTAGTCAGGAGGCTGATTAGTGAGACTGCCCAGAAGAAACGCTGATACTAGCAGAACCACCCTGGGTGGCTATGAGGGAGCCAAATTCTAGCCAGTATTGAAGGGGTGAGGGAGGGAAGGGCTAGGGCATGAGTGTGGCATGGAAGGCCACGCAACTAAGGGGAAACTTGGTGAAGGCCTCATATGCGCTCTCTTGTGAGCAGCAACCCATTCAAACCACACAACTCCCGCAGGCTGGTTTCTGCAGAACTCTCGGACTCCAAGTCCTCAGGCCAGACAGAGGGAAAGGCTGAACAAGGGGCCGCTACAGCAGCTCCCAGATCTTTCGACTCCTCGCTCACTGGTCTTCCTCTCACACTGTCAGGTCTCCCTGGCTTCCAAGGAGATAGGAAGACTGAGTTCAGGTGTAAGAGCAGAGATGATGGGTCCTTTCGGTTAAAAAACAAAAGCAAAAAACACTCCTGCTCCAGCTCCCTGAGTGGGAGGAGCGTGGGGTCTGGGAACTCCACAATCAGCCACCAGTGCCATGACCCTTGGCAAGCCAGTGTGTGAGAGCTGAAATAACCCTTGAAAAAACAAGAAGAGAAGGATGTGACTAGGGGCAGGTGTTTCCTTCTGAGAGGAGCAGCCGGGAGCGGCAGAGTTCTAGGAGCTGGATCCCCTCAGCAGTCAGAGGGGAGGCTGGGGTAGCCTAGAACCGTCTCAGGCTGTTTCCTCTCCCAGCTGCACTCTTCTCTCTGCTCAAAGGCTTCCACTGCCTCCAAGATTTCCAGATTAGCCCAGGAAGAGATCACCAGACCAGCTTCTTCCTCACATGGTAACCCAGCTTATGCAAGGGATGGTGTCAGAGAAATCCTGGCTCTGAAACTTTGGTGAGTTACTAAATCCTCTCTGGGTCTCATTTCTCTGTAAAAAGTGATGATAATAACACCTTCCTTGTAAAGCTATTATGAGGATTAAATGAAGTTCATGTAGGAAAATCTCCAAAGCTGGCATCACATCGTAAGTGGTCTTATACTCCTTACCTTCCTTCTGAAAATGGTCACATCTCTGCCATGAAGGAGTGAGAGCCGATTATCTCAGAGGGCACTTCCAGAGCATAAAAGTGTCTGATTTGGTATGTGTGTGGATGAATCTCATTTTAAGGTTGCTGAGACACTTGGTAGGACTCTGACACTGACATCCCTCTGAGGTGAACCATCCCCTTGGTCCCCACTGGCCTCAGGCCTTTCCAATGGTTAGATCTTTCGGAGGCAAGAAGTAGCTGTTTTTATTGCTGTATCTGATGGCTGCAGACCTGGAAGGGCTCCGTCACAGAATCTTTGTGTAACTTTGCTGTAAGGCCAAAAGTCCCTTCTGCAGCAGAGGCAGCCCAGCCCGTGACAACAAAGTCCTACTGTGAGAGCCTGCCTCACCCCGTGCCCCAGCTGAAGCTCCTCCCACATCGTCTCAGCTGGCCCCTCATGGTGTCTGGATCAACAGAGGTCCTTCTAGGGACCTGGAGACAGAGGATCAGGATGCTGCCCTTTTACCTGAGGGAAGAGGGACTCACTCACCACCCACGGCTTGTCACAGAAGTTGTAAATGGACTCCAGGGAGTTGATGCTGGGGAGGCCTGCGTACTGCATGCCAATGATCAGGTGGCGGAAGTCCTCATTCTCTGCCATGCCGAATGCATGCTGCCGGATGAGCACAAAGTCTGGCCGGAAGGACCTGGAAAGAATGTAGAAGCAAGTCTGCCACCAACCAGCACCTCAGGTTACACATCCTCTTGTCTCCCATCTCCAAAGCCCAAGACAGGGAAGGGGTTACCCGAGCCAAGACCCTCATTTTGTCATGACTGTTTTCTTATGGACTAGGAAATGCGGTATTATGTAGGCACTTCTCAAAGGAGATTTGAACAGATTTCTGAAATTCTTTTCCTCTAGAAAAGACCCTGATGCTGTGAAAGATTGAGGGTGGGAGGAGGAGAGGGTGATAGAGGATGAAATGGTTGGATGCCATCACTGACTCAAAGGACATGAATTTGAGCAAACTCCAGGAAATGGTGAAGGACAGGTGAGCCTGGCATGCTGCAGTCCATGGGGTCACTAAGAGTTGGACATGACTTGGCGACTGAACAATTCCTCTGGGTTAAGCACTGTCTTTTTCTAAGGTGCAGAAGCCCTCGGGGAGGAGGGAAGAAACACTTTTAGAGCACCACAACTTAAGTCAACAAGAATTTTCCATGTCCCTGTGGATAAGAGTGGAAGCTCCTGTGGCTCTGGAGTTGGCACCCCCGAGGGGGTCCCAGCAGACTCTGAAGACACCACACTTGGCTGACTTCACTGCCCTGCCCCAAAGATCCCTGACCTCAGCGTCCTGCTCTGACTCCTCAAGCTGCTCCTTAAAGATGCCGTGCCCTCAGCAGCTCTGCAGGTGAGCCAGGGTCCAGGCTGGCTGAGAACAGATGCCAGACACCCCAGTGCTTTTCCTCCAAAGCAGATTTAGGGAGGGGCACGAATGTTTCCACAGAGCTGAGGTTGAACAACTGGCTACAGGAAGCTGAGAGTACAGTGTGTTCCCAGGCACGGGAAGGCTCCCTGTGTTTCACCTCCAGACAGCAGAGCTCCACAGGATCAGGGCCCCAACTTCATGCCCTGATGCCTGAGGAACCTCACCTTCGCAGACATTCAGTTCTGTGGCAGCACCTCCCCTCAAGGTTCCAGGCCTCGGCCATTTCACACATGTGCAGTGACGGACCTGGTTCTCTGCTCTGGGACCCACCCAATTCCCGCCTACTGCTCCAGCCCTACCTGGGCTCAGAGATCAGTCTTTCAAAGTAGAGGTGGGCCGACCTCCTTGCACCCAAGTTCTGGGAAACTGGCTCCGTCAAATGCCTGAGACCAAACCTTATATCCCAGTTACTGAAACTGAGCTCCAGGCTTGCAGTCAGCGCCGGGTCCCCACACTGGGGATGGGAAAGGCCTGCCTTGATTTTGCCAGATCCCTCCCAGCACACTGATTCGGGCCCTCTTGTTGCCACCCATTTGTGTCATGGATCCCCGTGACCTACTCCACTTGCAGCGGGGGAGCCCACCACTGTCTCTTGGAGCTTCCTGAGTGTCCCCGACCATGGTGGGCAGCTCTTTTCTGTCCTCCTCAGTCTCCAGGATGGATGAACTCACACTCCCTGACACTTGGCTCCAGACACCTGAGTGCTGCCTTCCCTGTCACAGACCAGGTCCAGGTGGATGCAGGTGGCCTCGGGGTCCGGGCAGTGCAGGTTGAAAAAGGGAAAAGGGTGAAGTGAGGACTCTTCCTGGAGCAAGACCCTAATGCCTGGAACCCTGAGGCCACGCTGAGTCCTGGGAAAGAATAACAATGTGGAAACCATGCTCCCTCATCTGGAATCTTCATCACCTCCCACACAGAATTGTTGCATTACAATTGATGACATCTACATGTCACCTAGCACCCCACCTGCAGCCTAAGTGCTTTGTAATTACAAATTTTCTTCCACTCACAGTCAATGTCCCTCTGACCCAGGCTTTCCTATCAAGACTTAAGAGTTCCCAGAAATTTGGAGTATAGAACACTGGGAAGGGCGTTCAGAGATTCACATAGTACACGGGGCTCTGCTGCCAACTCACTGAGTGAACGGAAGCAAATACATGTAACATGGGAGGCTGGACCAGAGCTGAGGTTTTTAAACTCCCCCCGGGCCCTTTTAAAGCCATGGAATCGTGTTTTCCAGGGGAAATACACTGAGAGACAGAAGTCCAGAGCTGCACTGGCTGAAGTGGGGCTGCAGTCCTCCAACACCTCTGAGGGGATCATCCAGTGACTGCAGTGAGCTCTGCGTCCACGGAGCTCCCTTTACCACGGAACTAAGACACCTCTAAGGGCCAGAGCCAGCTTTCTCTGCCTCCTTCCACCACCGCCACACAGCACATGTCATCACGGTCTGAACACTACACATGGCACACCAGAGACAGTGGCAGTGACCCCGAAACAGAAAGGACCTTACCGGACCACCTTTGTGCCATTCCGGAGCACCTGCATATCCACGGCGTAGGTACCATCCGCGTGGGCCACCAGGTTGAGCTCTGAAAATTCCGCCTGGAAAATAACAGGAGGGGATTAAGAGCATGGATTTCACCTTCTGTGTTTCTTACTATGATAGAACATAAATAAATAAAATTAGCAGTAGGGGAATGAGGCCTATAGTCCTGACTCTGAGAGGTGGCCCCCATAAAGCAGCAGCAGCAGTATCTTTTCCACCAAACATGTTATTTACAGTTTGCAAAACAGTTTCCCAAACTGATCCCATCTACTCTCACAGCTACTCTATGAGGCAGGAGGGACAGAAATAATTATTCTTATTTACCAAAGGAGCAGTTAAGTGACTTTTCTGGACAGACAAAGCTTAATGTTGGCCGAGACAGGAGCAAAACTGAGGGCTTCCATCTCCCCACCCGGCATCTTTTGTGCTGCCTCTCTGCAGAGCAGGAATGCAAACTGAGGCAAATATGCCCTTTCTCAGTCTCATAAAGCACTAAGTTTTCATTTAGGAAATCTGCTCTGGCCCAGTGAGATGCATAAGATGCTTTACTTATTCTCTCTGGGTGGACAGTTTCTCCCATCAATAAGATGGAAATAATTTTTATCAACCTTGCCTAACAAGTTATTTTAAGAACTGAATGCAGCAATGGACAGAAAGAGTAAATCTGTAAATCCCAGCACACTGTGTAAGGAATGATGAGTAGCTTCTATCATTACATAGAAAATACATGCTCTGTGTAAACTGGACATCCCCTCTCCCTCCGACTCAAATGGACCTAATCTCTATTTATCATGAAGCAAAGGGTACAGGAAGATTAAAAAAAATGAGGCTTTCAAGACTTCACTGCATTAAAACCAGGAGGTATTCTTTGATAAGTTCTCTCTGAAGTGCAGCCTTGGGCACAGAGGAGGCCTCACTGGAGGCTGCACACCTGAGTGGCAGACATGTATCTACCAAGCAAGACCTTGCCCCTACAGTGGAGGTGTGGCCATGTCCTTGGAAGACATTCCTCTACAGTGTTCCTCAGCCCGAGGACCTTGCACCTCCAGGGGCCCTAAGAGCTACACTGCTTGCCTCCCTACAGACCCCAGAGCCATGGAGAGAAGTCAGGGGAGTTGAAAGATGCAGCCTTCAAGACCGGGCCTCATAGAGAGAGAAATCCTGGAAAGGGTAGGGGGAGGAGGTAGAGAGCCTAGAAGCTAGTGATAGCCCCTGATCTTTTCACTTGGCAGCACCAGATGGCTCACTCCAGACTGTCCAGAGGGCCCCGCGACGATGCAGATGCAAGCCCGGGCCCCAGGGTGGTTACCTGTTCCACTTTGACATCATAATCTCCAAGGACTTTTTTGCCCCGAAAGCACTTGGCCCTGGGAAAAAAGGAAAAAAAAAACAAAAACCCACACCTATTAGTTTTGTACAGGTGTTTGTCATCAGAAATTCACTCTCACAAAGATGAGGAGGACCACGGCACACAGAATCCCAGAATGAGAGTCAAGAGACTTGGGTCAGTGTTAGACCTTAGTCTCCAGGCAAACCATGGCCCTTCCTCTCTAAAATAAACCAAAAGGCCTTTCAGTCTCAGGCTGTGCGCTTTTGTGAAAATAGTTGCTGTCATGTTTTGGCTACAAGAGAAGTCCAGGAGTAGGATTTCCCTGATGAGACTCCCGGTAAAAACCAGGTCAGTTTATGCCTCGCTGTGGTCTCCTTATCTTCCCCGACCCTGCGCTTCACTCCGGTTTTCTAGTTGGTTTCCACCCTTGGAATTTTAGTTTCTGAAGAAACTACAACTATTTTACCCCTTCATACCCATGCTTCCAGAAAGGATTCGAGGCAATGGATAATTTAAAAAACAAATATAACCAATAAAACCAGGATGAAAGGAGAGTCAATGAATGAAGCAGAGTTAATTATACCAGAAAAATAGTGGGGGTGGGGAGAGGCTTAGGAAAACTACTATACTCGAACACAAAACCTCTCCTGTGTTTCTGGACAGTCAAGGGAATGAGTCAAGCCTAGATAAACCGTACTTATTATCTCCCCATTTTGTCACAAGCCAAAGGAACCTCACAGTACAGCCGCTGGTTAGAGCACTGAGTTTGCGCTTGTATTTAGAGCCAGCGCTGCTCTGCCCTTCACCTACCCTTCCTCTCANACCAGAAAAATAGTGGGGGTGGGGAGAGGCTTAGGAAAACTACTATACTCGAACACAGAACCTCTCCTGTGTTTCTGGACAGTCAAGGGAATGAGTCAAGCCTAGAAAAACCGTACTTATTATCTCCCCATTTTGTCACAAGCCAAAGGAACCTCGCAGTACAGCTGCTGGTAAGAGCACTGAGTTTGTGCTTATATTTAGAGCCAGTGCTGCTCTGCCCTTCACCTACCCTTCCTCTCATGAGAGTCTCTTATCTGCCTTTTTAGGCTGCTTCTCCATCTGTCAAAAGGGCCTTTCCACACCATACCTAGGTTGGCCTTGCTTTCCCAGTGCTTGACATTTCAAATCAGCATGTCTCACTGGAGGTTTTCTAAAGTCCTTCTCCAAAACAAAGGGATAAACTAACATTTACTAGGACTCATATTCTAGGAATTATATGTTAGTTACTTTCAAGAGCATCTCATTTAACTCTCATAACTACTTATGAGATGGGAAGAAGGGCATTCATTTTTGAGATGAGGAAACCAAGACTCAGAGGAAAAACTGGCATATTCAAGGTCATACAGCAAGGGAGTGACAGAGCAATAATCACGCGCTAGTCTGAGCCCAGAGTTTCAGCCTTGCACAGCACTGCCTCCCTCTGCTCGTTCATTCTTGCCATTTTCAATCCCACCATCACGAAAACTGACTTGACATGTATGCTGCGTCACAAGTGTCTCGTCCCATTTTCCTTCTTCCACTGAGAAAGCGCTTTAAGTTGTGAGCGCTAGTTCCATTTCAAATACTTCCCGCCCTAGTTCCTGTGAACTGCCCAGGATGGGGCCAGGCTATTTCCTTTCCTCTCTGGTCCTGGACAGTCTGTTCCAGGAAGTTGTCATTTGTCCTGTCCAAGTCCCTGGCTACCCTCAAATTGCTCCTCAGAGGCAATCAGCCATCCTAGAACTGGATCACCGAAGTTCATCTCCCTACCTCTGCCCCAGTTCCTCACTGTGCTTCATCAGCTTGCTTCCAGAGTCCTGTTCAACATTCATAGCTCAGCAAGCCCCTCAGGCAAAGGGCATGTAGAACATCCAGTCCTTTTCATGATTCCATCTTATTTGTGGGTTTATAAGTAATACTCTACGCACTGCTCTGTCACTGCTCTGGGGATCTTGTGGACTCCGTAGGTCTTTGTCCACGACTCTAAACAGAAGGAACTGGAATAAAAAATGATCCCGTGAGGTTCCTTGCTTGTGCTGGTGAGCTGTGTCTACCTTGCTACCAGCAATGCTTTCCTGATGCTTCCTCCCAGCTTCCTATCTCTAAATACCTGCCACCCCAGTCTTAACCAGTGGTAGAAGAACGCTCTCNCTTGTGCTGGTGAGCTGTGTCTACCTTGCTACCAGCAATGCTTTCCTGATGCTTCCTCCCAGCTTCCTATCTCTAAATACCTGCCACCCCAGTCTTAACCAGTGGTAGAAGACCGCTCTCAGAACTGCTTGTCTCAGTTGGTCATTTCAGTTTAATAGTAAAAGACTGGTTAATGATAACAATGCATCATAAACCCTTCAGCAGGAAAGGAGAATAAACTTTTGTGGACCATTTGTTTTGTGTGTGGCAGTTTTAAGTTATTGGTTTTTTTTAAAAATCAGTACTTTTTAATGGAAACAACTTAAAAGAAATCCGTCACAAGATCTGAGATCCAATTTTAAAAAAAAAGTTTAATGAGAAAAGAGGTTTCCTTCTGTTAGGTATGTCCCAGAGGCATAGACAATACCCTCTCATTTGGTATGACGTCTTGCATTTTCAAAGCACATCTCTTGCCTTATTTGTTCCTTACAGCTCTGTGAAGTGGCCAGGACAGACGGTGCTGCCCATTTGACTAATGGGGAAAGAAAGCCAGAGCAGCTAAATAATGTGCTCAAAATCACAGAGAAGTTCACAGGAGTGGCGGCTAACACTAGTAGTTTATATCTAGGTACTTGGACGCTGCCAAGTTTTTTANGGACAGACGGTGCTGTCCATTTGACTAATGGGGAAAGAAAGCCAGAGCAGCTAAGTAATGTGCTCAAAATCACAGAGAAGTTCACAGGAGTGGCGGCTAACACTAGTAGTTTATATCTAGGTACTTAGACGCTGCCAAGTTTTTAAATTCACTCATTTATTTTGTGGGTTTTGAACACTGATACTGAAGTATAATTATAGATTCTGGCTGTGTTTATCTGCCACTTCCTGCACCTGCCCACTGACCAAGTTGGCTAATGACCCTGTTTTCATGCCTTCTTCCCACCCCCACCCCCTCTCCATTATCTTAATGTCTTTTCCTGAAGGTAATTTGCCCTGTTGGAAATCTGGGTTTGTGTTTCCTGGCTCCAGGTCACTGACCTCTCTTGGCTGTGCCACATCCTATAGAGCAGGAGCCAAGGTGGCAGGCAATGGAGCGGGCATTGGTGGCAGTCAAGGTGGCAGGCAACAGAGCCTTCTTGAGGATGAGCACAGTCTCCCAGGTGTCTTCATGGAAAATTTTTTGTAATTTACAAACAAGTGACAAAATTACTTCCTGACCCTAAGAGAGCACTGTTAGGAAGCAGTGTGCTAGGATCCAGAGGGCTTCTGGATCACAGGGCCTAGAGTCACAGTTCNTGTCTTCATGGAAAATTTTTTGTAATTTACAAACAAGTGACAAAATTACTTCCTGACCCTAAGAGAGCACTGTTAGGAAGCAGTGAGCTAGGATCCAGAGGGCTTCTGGATCACAGGGCCTAGAATCACAGTTCGGGTAGGAATCCTAGCTGTACACTTTTTTGGTTCTGTGACTTCTGGCAAGTGGCTTAAATGAGAAAAAAAAAAGTATGAAAAAAAAAAGTATGTCAGATGGCTAAACCAAAAACTCTATTTTCAAAAGAACTTAAAAGTATAAGATGAAAAACACATTTTTTTCCCCTCCCCTTCCTCTTATCACACATACCCCTCATTACCCGTTGCAAGCATATCCTTCCAGTGTGGGGAAAATGTATGCATATATTTGCT
Source organism: Raphicerus campestris (assembly GCA_006410735.1). Classification (NCBI taxonomy): domain Eukaryota; kingdom Metazoa; phylum Chordata; class Mammalia; order Artiodactyla; family Bovidae; genus Raphicerus; species Raphicerus campestris. Next base: position 1,195,517 of record SJYW01013781.1, read on the forward strand.
TTCATGTATGCTTTGAACATACACATGGCATCATGCTATATACATTCTTCTTTCTTGCCCTATAATTTTTTTTTATTGCACTTAAAAATATATCAGTCCTTAGGGTAGCATATAATTTTAAAACATTAATGTTTCCAATCCATGAATGTGGGATATCTTTTCATTTACTACCTTATAATAACTTTGTATAGAGTATAATTTTAAAAATACTGAATTAATATGTTGTATGCATGAAACTAATATTGCAAGTCAGTTCTACTTCAGTTAAAAAAAGGACAACATATCTTAGTGATATGCTTTCAGCACATAAAATTGATAAGACTTCTTTCTTTCTAATAGTTGCATGAAATTCCATTTCTGGTGTTTGGACTGTTTTTGCTATTACAAACAGAGCTACAATGCTGACAACTAAAACTACACTCGTAAGAGTATTTTTCCAGCTTTACTAAGGAATAACTGACAAATAAAATCGCAATATTTTCAGTGTCCACCATGATGACTTGATATATGTCTGCTTTGTGAAATGGGATAACCACAATCGGGTTAACTACCACACCCATCAGCTCACATTATCACTGTGTGTGTGTGTGTGTCTGTGTGTCTGTGAGCGTGCACTGAGAACACTTCAGATCTACTCTCTCAGCAAATGTGTTACGATGTGTTATGGGTAGCTGCAGCCACTGTGCATTAGGANATACCCCAAGCTAGAGAGCTGGCTTTCTGCCATCTGTAGAAAGAAAGGATGTGATCTGTGAGTAAATTCAGCAACAATGTACAGTACACCCAGTGGTAAGTACTGGAAATGTAAAAATGCATCAGTAGTTGCCAAGCAGAGAAAGCACAGTCTAGAAAGAGACCAATATTCCTATGGGTAATCGCTAAGGACCCTTTCAACTTTTAAGATTTATAACGAATATTTACATCCCCACCTTTCAGTCTTTTCCTTTAAAAATATGTAATGCACACAACTAAAACAGCAGCAGTGAAAGCTTCAGATAGCTCAGGAATATGTACAGTGAAAGTAAGTTTTCTCTATTTCCATGAAGCTTGCAGGTTAACAGAGAACAGAAGCATGAATAAAAGATGATAATACGTTGTATAAGCAAGTGGTCACAGGGGTGCAGACGAGGCGCTGTGGGAACCCAAAGGAGGGCACTCTCTTTGCCTGGAGGAGCCTGGGAAGGCTCCAGGATGTAGCTGAGCCTTAAAGAATGAGGAGGAATTTGCCATACAAGAAGGAGAGAGCACAGCGGTTGCCTGCACACAGAGCTCTGCAGTGCCTAGCTGCCTTGGGGGCAGGGCAGGCAGGCTGAGCAGCAAGAGTTGAGGCTCCCTGAAAAAGGGAAGGCCATCAAAGGACTTTAGACTTCAGGCTGAGAAGTTAGGATGTAAGAGCTAGCCTCCAAAAGATCTTTTAAAAAATTTTTATTATGGAAAATTCTATCCTCAGTAACTAACATTTGGCCAATTTTTTTCATTTGTCATCTTCACTGTTTCGTTGGGACTACTGTTTGAGTGTCCTTTGCTTGTCCTTAATATTCTGTCTGTGCAGGGTAGCAGGTGGGACCTTAGTTCCCAGACCAGGGACTGAACCCACACTCTCTGCAGTGGAAGTTTGGAGTCTTGACCACTGGACCACCAGGGAACTCTCTGTTTAAGTGTTTTAAGACAAATCCCAAATATCATGTTATTTTTCTTGCAAAGTTTTAAGTAATATCTCTAACTGGTAATGGCTTACAAACTTTTTCTTTCCCTGTGGCAAAATATATATATAACAAAATTTGCCATCTTAACCATTTTCAAGTGTACAATTAGTGGCATTGAGTGTATTCAGTGTTGTGCAACCAAAATCACTATTTCCAAAATGTTTTCATCATCCAAAATAGAAACTCTGCTGCCATTAAGCAGTAACTGTCTCTCCCTCACCCCTTCCCAACCCCACAGTTTCTGGTCACACCTAATTTACTTTTCTTTTTTTAAGGAGATTTGCCTATCCTAGGGTAACAATTTTTTTTTAATAACAATCATTATTTAATTAATAATAATTTAAAGCATCTCTGTGCTTCATCGCTCAGTTGTATCTGTCTCTTTGTGACCCCATGGGCTGTAGCCCACCTCTGTCCACGGGGATTCTCTAGGCAAGAATACGGGAGTGTATTGCCATTTCCTTCTCCAGGGGATCTTTCCAATCCAGGAACTCTGGTCTCCTTCATTGCAGGCAGATTCTTTATGGTCTGAGCCACCAGAGAAGCCCAAGAATACTTGAGTGGGTAGCCTATCCTTTCTCCAGGGGATCTTCCCAGCCCAAGAATCGAACAGGGGTCTCTGAGACAATGTGGCTTCTCAGATCTTACGCACATCTGATTGTGTCACCTCTGCTTACAATCTTTGGCAGTGTCTGGGGAGACAGTTGGGAAAACTTGAATATTAAGTGCCTTTTCTGAGTCTATATTCAAGTTTTCCCAGTTTTCCCAACTGTCTCCCAAGATATTGCCAAAGTTTTTAAGCAGAGGTGACATGATCAGATGGGGCTACAATCTGAGAGGCCACATTGTCTGGGATGCAGAAGAAATGGGAGGGAGCCAAGCAGGGCTCCAGATCATTTGGGAAGCAGCTGCAGTAATGAGATGTCAAGATTTGCTGTCTTCCTGGTACATGGCACACCAACAGCTACTGCACAACACTCATCAGGCAACTCAGTGGAGCATCTGATTGATTAGGCCTAGGAACTTAGAAGCCAGCTGGCAAACGATACTGATGTTAAGAAATAGGATTTAATTATGTGACAGAAAGTGGTACAGGACAGACACCTCACACAGATGTTCTGGAACAAAGACATAAATGAGAAGTAGAATAGGTGGTAAAGAAAGAAAAAAAAAGTGAAGTCACTCAGTCGTGTCCAACTCTTTGCGACCCCATGGACTGTAGTCTACCAGGTTCCTCCGTCCATGGGATTTTGCAGGCAAGAATACTGGAGTGGGTTGCCATTTTCTTCTCCAGGAGATCTTCTGGACCCAGGGATTGAACCTGGGTCTCCCACACTGTAGGCAGACGCTTTACCATCTAAGCCACCAGGGATGTCACTTAGTTGGTAAAGTAAAAGTGAAAGTGAAGTCGCTCAGTCTGTCCGACTCTTTGTGACCCCGTGGACTGTAGCTCACAAGGCTCCTCTGTCCATGGGATTCTCCAGGCAAGAATACTGGAGTGGGTTGCCATTTCTTTCTCCAGGGGATCTTCCCGACCCAGGGAAAGGGGTCCTTAAATCCAATTTGGATTTGTAATCTAATTCATAAGTCATAAAACTCTTTTAGTACATGGAAAAATGTCTGTTACGGATAACTGGTTTAGGAATAAGAAACAAACAGGAAAAAGCAAATAGTTTTCTGGATGAAGGCAATGTTCTATGGCTGGTCCTTGGTATTATTATTAACTCAGTGATTAAGTAATTAAATCAAAATCTCTGCAACTTCCTAGATGGAAAGCAAGCTGCATGGTGTCTTCGTTAACAATCATATAAATGATCTGGGAAAGAATGCAATGCCAAATTTGCAGATGGCATTCAGCTCTTCCAGGGATTAAAATGCCAAGTCGATTAGGGATAAAGTGAAAGAAGATGTGGACGTGGGCAGTAAAGTGGCAGAGGAGTTTTAATGTGACTAAGTGTAAGAAAATATATTCAGTGGAAAATGATTTTATCAGGAGATCATGAGTGTTCAACTACATTTCAAAAAAAGAACCTGAAATAACAGAACACTGTTTCCTTAAGACACTGGTCCTATGAGATATAAGAGAAAAACACAGAAAGACTGAGAGGCTGAAAGGTAAAACAATGTTGATCATCATTAGAAAGTTTATTAGAAACTCAGCATAAAGGGTTTCTTTTACACTGACTTCATCTTGTACAAGTCACAGTACTTTCATACTCGTGATACGGCATATCAGGTCCACTTGTCTAAACACAGATGACAAGAGGGAAGTAGAAATGGCCCAGAGAAGAAGAACACAAAATGAAAAGTCTCTGGTTTTAGGAAAGGCTGATAGAACGAGTCTTCTTGAGTCTATAAACGTAAAGGTCCAAAGGGGAGAGAAGGGTCTAAAGGAGGGAACGAGACCTTGAGAGATGACACACTATAAGCATCATTTATCCCAGACAACCAAAGTAATCTCCCAATATTTTATGCCTTACAGAAACCATTTCAATGTTATTGGTTCTGTAGGAAAATGAAGATCAGGTAAATGAAGTGACTTGCTTAAAAGCAGCAGTTAGTAGGAGGCAGAGCTAATAAAATTAAATTTCAGCACTTGGGATGATCAAGTTTAGAAACTATATATTCCTTTATATGGGAATTGTGCATGCTAAGTAGCTTCAGTCATATTCAACTCTGCAACCCTATGGACTGTGGCCCGCCAGGCTCCTCTGTCCATGGGATTCTTCAGGCAAGAATACTGGCATGGGTTGCCATGCCCTCCTCCAGGGGATCTTCCCAACCCAGGGATTGAACCCACAACTCTTAGATCTCCTGCACTGGCAGGTGGGTTCTTTACCACTAGTGCCACCTGGGAAGCCCAAGATTTATTTACGTTGACTGAGCAGCACAGCATGCAGGATCTTAGTGCTCTGACCAGGGATCAAACCCGTGCGCCCTGGAGTGGAAATATGGAATCTTAACCACTGGACTGCCAAGGAAATCCACTGGACATCCAGAGGAACTGTGCTCCACTCATTTTTGTGGCCTCAATGCCTGTCCGACTCGTGGACACTCCGCACACGCTCAGGAGATGTTTATGGAGTTATTGAAATGAATATAGCTAGACATTTGGAGGTTAATAGCAGAGAGACAGTAACCATGCTCATGCTGACAAGAGTCCTGGGCTTGTAGATCTATGAGGACACCTATTGAGTTCTTCTCTGGAGTTTATAAAATTCCCTCCAGAGATGTGCAGGAAGGCTTTAACCAACTTAGATGGCAGATGAGATCCTTTGAGGAAAAAAAGCCAAGTTCTGAAAATGACTAATTCCTGAGTAAACACACCAGCTGTGACCAGTTGGGAACAGAAAATCACTTTCTCTGAGCAGATTTTCTGAAGATCTCTATTTTGGGGGATAATTAAATGATGCAGTATCACAAGATAACAAGATTATCAAACACTGTTGCAGGCGGGGGGCGGGGGAATAGAATCCTGTAACTCAGGACAACACGTGATGGGAAGATGAGACGCATTTGTCTGTAATTACAGTGGAGCTACAGAACAGAATGCTTTGGAGTCAAAGGACAGTCCTGACTAGCTTATAAAATTAAATCAGGCTGATTTGATATTAAAGTAGCTCAGTACTAATGTATGCTCTGGAGAAAACTTCAAGCAAATATAATTTTGAAAGATGTGATTGTTTTTATCCCAGAAAAACAGGGGTCCTAGCCTTGACAAATACCCAGGTTTAACTCCAGTGTTAGGTCAAAAATTATACCCACGATCACCACTACCATCGAAGCCATCCATTTCTAGATACACAGAGGGGTCCTCCACGATCTGGCCCCATTCTTCTATGCCAAACTAATCTCTCGGTGTTTACCTCCTGCAAGGTGGCCCCAAGAGTCTGCGTGATTTAGAAAAAGGCATTCCTTCCTCCAGTTGGACACTCCTGCTTCAGGGTACGCAGCTTGGCAGGGGTTGCATTTCACCCCTCCTGTCTCCTTGGTCAGACGCCCTTGTCAGTCAACATCCTGCACAAACAGATGCAGGTGCCCTGTCCCGCTGCCATTCACACACCAAATGCTACCAGTAGGTCAATCTGCCATTCACACTGTTTCCCAACCACTTCCTGTCAAACTACCGCTTCTGTGTGTTGGTCCATTTAGAGATCACCCTTTTCTCAGAGTATCCAGTATATGGAAGCAAACTAAATGCCCACCAACGAACAAACGGATAAAGAAAATGTGATATACACATATGATGATCCAGCCATTTTTTTTTAAAAAGGAAAATACTGCCATTTGCAGCAACGTGGATGAACCTGGAGGACATTATGCTAAGTGAAATAAGGCAGTGAAATAACACAGAAAGATGAACACTGCATGATCTCACATGTGGAATCTAAAATAGTCAAACTGAGAAGCAGAGGATAGCATGGTGGTTGTCAGGGGCTGGGGGTATGGGGGGAATGAAGAGATGTCGATCAAAGAGTTCAGAGTTCCAATTATGCAAGGTGAATGAGTTTTGGAGAGGTGATGAACAGCATGAGAGTAAGCAATACTGTATTGTAAAACTTGAAATCTCCTAGGAGTTCCCACCAAAGAAGACAGAGAAGAATGGGAAGAGGAAGAGGAAGAGGAAGGAAGAGAGGAGAAAAAGGGCAAAGAGAAGAAGAAGGTAATCTCAAAGGCCGTGCTTTTCCTTTTACATTTGCTGTGTGGTGAGTCACCCTGATTGATATTCAAATGTGACATGAAACTTGAGTTCTGGGAGGAACTGCATTGGGTCATGACACATGGTCCTTTTTATGTATCATGAAATCCAATTTGCTAAAAAGCTGTTAAGAATTGTTGCAACTATGTTTATTGAGGATTTGGGGTTGTGGTTTTCTATTTTTTGTGGTGTCTTTGGTGTCAGAGTAATAATTCTGGCTTCATGGAGGGAGTTGGGAAATAAGAATTTTTGTGGAACTTGTATTATTGCTACCATAAATGTTTGGGAGTGTTCATCTGTGAAGCAATCACAGACTTTCTACTTTGGGTCCAGGAATAAACATTACTTTATCATATATTGTGCTTTTTAATGCCTAACTGGATGCAATTAGTTAATATATTACAAAGAGTGAATGTATCTAGATTTTTAAGTGCACTGCTCTGGTGCAAATTATTGTCAAGGTCATCCTTGACTTAAGAAAACTGGATGGAGAGGCTTCCATTTTCTTTTCTGGTAAAAATTTTATGAATTATTATACCATGTATCCTAAAGCTTATTTTGTAGTTGTTTTTCAGTTGCTAAGTCATATCCGACTCTTTGAGACCCCCATGGACTGCAGCATGCCAGGCTCCCCTGTCCTTCACTATCTCCTGGGGTTTGCTCAAACTCATGTCCATTGAGTCAGTGATGCCATCCAACCATCTCATCCTCTGCCACCCTCTTCTCCTTCTATCTTCAATCTTTCCCAGCATCAGGGTCTTTCCCAATGAGTCAGTTCTTTGCATCAGGTGGCCAAAGTATTGGAGTTTCAGCTTAAGCATCAGTCCTTCCAATGAATATTCAGGACTGATTTCCTTTAGGATTGACTGGTTTGATCTCCTTCTAGTCCAAGTGACTCTCAGGAGTCTTCTCCAATACCACAGTTCAAAAACATAAATTCTCTGGGGCTCAGACTTCTTTATGGTCCAACTCTCACATCTATACATGACTACTGGAAAAACCATAGCTTTGACTAGACAGACCTTTGTCAACAAAGTGATGTCTCTGCTTTTTAATATGCTGTCTAGGTTTGTCATAGCTTTCCTTCCAAGCAGCAAGCATCTTTTAACTTCATGGCTGCAATTACCATCTGCAGTGATTTTGGAGCCCAAGAAAATAAAGTCTGTCACTGTTTACATTTTTTTCCCTACCTATTTGCCATGAAGTGATGGGACTGGATGCTATGATCTTAGTTTTTGAACGTTGAGTTTTAAGCCAGCTTTTTCACTTTCCTCTTTCACCTTCATCAAGAGGCTCTTTAGTTCCTCATCACAGATGTTATTTTAAAATCAGCTTGACTTTTATTACTCATCTCCCCAACCAAAATGTAGCTTTTCTGAGAGCAGAGATCTTGCTGGTGTGATAACTGCAGTGTCAGTCGTATGTCCAGCTCTATTACAATGCCTGGTACATGTTAGGTGCCCAATAATATTTGTTGAAAGAATTAATGAATATGTTAAGTAACTAGCACAGCACCCGTTCACATATTTTACATCCTCCCCCCCCCGCTTTTTTTTTTTTTTTTTGTAAAAATCCCTGGGTTAAACAATATGCCTGTGTGAGTCCTTTGAAATGAAGAGCATTTCAACAAAATGAATTCACTGAATGCTGCTCAGGCATTTATAAATATATACAGAAATATGGTCATTTATAGGATATTATAGAATTCAAGGACTTGATTTCCATTCCAAGTGCTTGTGAGATCAAGTACAATAAAGAATATAAACAGCTAAGCATTATAGAGGGCTTCCCTGGTGGCTCAGAAGGTAAAGAATCTGCCTGCCAATGTAGGACACACAGGAAATGCAGGTTTGATCCCTGGGTTGGGAAGATCCCTCGAAGGAAATGGCAACCCACTCCAGTATTCTTGCCTGGGAAATCCTACGGACAGAGGAACATGGTCAGCTATAGTCCGTGGGGGTGCAAAGAGTCGGACACAACTGAGCGACTAACACTTTCACTTTTACTTCAAGCATCACAGAAGCACAATAAACTTTTATCAGTTTGCTGATGCATTTATTGTGTTTGTGATACTACATTACTGGTGCACAGTTCATACAGCAGATTGAAGAAAATAAGAACACAGCTCTCTCTTCATTCTGCTCTCACTAGTAAAAGAGACTTGACCTTCTTTTCTCAGTCCAAGTGCAAACTGCCACGACTGGTATTATCAGCCTACTCACCACTGTGGCTGGGCAGAAACATCCTTGTACCTCAAGGCAACAACACTTTGGATTTCCAAATTCAAACCCAGGTGGCACATTCCATTCTATAATTTTCCAACTGGCACCAATTCAGGAGGAGATATTATTCACCAGAATGGGCATTGATGACTGAATTTTGGCAGGCTGGGAGAACTGTCACTGTCCTGGAATATACATGCCACAGGCTCCCAGGTGCACCAGAGTTTAGTAACATGGAACCAAATGTGTTTTGAATGGAGAAAAAGACCTTAGATGTTACATTCTCATTTTTATAGGTGAAGAAACTGAGGCTTAAGGGAAAAGGTGGGCCAAGGCCATGAGTGGGAACCCTGTGGGAACTCTGATTTCCTCTCCACAGAGCTCTTTCTGTGATACCAAGCTTAGCTCAGGGTGGGTTTGGACAGAAGCTCATGCCTTGGTATCGGAGTATTAATATAGAGGTACTGACCAGCCTCTGTCCTCTGCAGTGAACTTGTCCATACTCTCAACCACCTCTAATGAGTCACTGAGGATGCAAGGCCCTCACATTCAACAAGCCCAAGGATAGTTTTAAAAACCAATAATTGTATCCTTAGTGTCTCCATACATTCCTTTGAAATAGAGTCTACCATCCATTTTTTATAATGAAATATATTCTATAAACCTTTAAAAATATTTTCATCACTTATTCATTAAACAACGATTTATCACCGTGGGTACCTACTATTTTTCCAGCAGTATGCAAAGCAGTGGCTGAAAGGTTCAATTCAGTTCAGTCGCTCAGTCATGTCTGACTCTTTGCGACCCCATGAATCGCAGCACGCCAGGCCTCCCTGTCCATTACCATCTCCCTGAGTTCACTCAGACTCACGTCCATCGAGTCTGTGATGCCATCCAGCCATCTCATCCTCGGTCATCCCCTTCTCCTTCTGCCCCCAATCCCTCCCAGCATCAGAGTCTTTTCCAATGAGTCAACTCTTCTCATGAGGTGGCCAAAGTACTAGAGTTTCAGCTTTAGCATCATTCCTTCCAAAGAAATCCCAGGGCTGATCTCCTTAGAATGGACTGGTTGGATCTCCTTGCAGTCCAAGGGACTCTCAAGAGTCTTCTCCAACACCACAGTTCAAAAGCATCAATTCTTCGGTGC
>SJYW01013781.1:1225236-1240012 GCA_006410735.1 Raphicerus campestris
CCATCTCATCCTCTGTCGTCCCCTTCTCCTCCTGCCCCCAATCCCTCCCAGCATCAGTCTTTTCCCGTGAGTCAATTCTTCGCATGAGGTGGCCAGAGTACTGGAGTTTCAGCTTTAGCATCAGTCCTTCCAAAGAGCACCCAGGACTGATCTCCTTTAGAATGGACTGGTTGGATCTCCTTGCAGTCCAAGGGACTCTCAAGAGTCTTCTCTAACACCACAGTTCAAAAGCATCAATTCTTCGGTGCTCATCCTTCTTCACAGTCCAACTCACACATCCATACATGACTACTGGAAAAACCTTAGCCTTGACTAGACGGACTTTAGTTGGCAAAGTAATGTCTCTGCTTTTGAATATACTATCTAGGTTGGTCATAACTTTTCTTCTTTACCAGTGTCTAATCTCCTGTTTAAACTCTATTTGTCGTATCTACCTTATATGATTCATGGTGTGTGTGTGTATTAGTTGCTTAGTCATGTCCAACTCTTTGTGACCTCATGGACTATAGCCTACCAGGCTCCTCTGTCCATGGAGTTCTCCAAACATGAACACTGGAGTGGGTTGCCATTCCCTTATCCAGGGTATCTTCGCAACCCAGGGATCAAACTTGGATTTCTTGCATTGCAGGCAGATTCTTTACCATCTGAGTCACCTGGGAAGCCCCATTATACGTGGTATCCATTTCTAAACTCATATTTTTAATTTTTTATTTGTTCTTAATTGTTTAAATATATTAATTTTACATATTAAAAAATCATCTTATAGTTTTAGATCTTTTATCACCTTAAGAGGGTTCTTTGTTTTATTCTGCTAGGTACCTCAGGGTATATCACTGGCTGAGTATACTTTTTGTGTTAATTAATCAACTTTCAGGATCCATATCACATAGGTAGTAGAAATATAAACTCTGAACCCAACTTCAGACAGATCTATCATTTTGAATTCTGAGAGAGACTTTCTTCTTCTCAGAGACTAGGCTGAGAAAGACAACTTTTTGTGTCTATGTATTAAGGATATTTTTTTTCTAACCACCATGTTACTGAAAGTCCCATCTCACTTGTGGGTTCCAGCTTTAATGCTCGTTTTATGAAGACTCAAGTCTTCACTTTCTCTTCCTGTGTGTGTATTTAAATCCAAGTTCAAGGTTACCAACACAGATATCCCAAGAGGCCTGATACAGCATCATCTGACACATTCACTACTCAGTTTGTCTTCATTTTCAGCCGCTGGAGAGTCCCTTACTTTCCTGCAAGTTCAGCTATGTATTAAAATGTTGTTACTTTTTATTCAGAGCTGTTGGGAGTTTAGTGGTAGAAGATTTGGGGGTTTGAGTCCAAATTACTGCTGGAAACAGAATTAAGATCATTCTGTTTTTCTGAGCTTCAGATAAGTTGAAAAGTAGACTTCAATTCAGCAAACATTTATTGGTCATTTACCTTATGATGAAATGTGTCAACTTGGCTAGGCTCTTGTGCCCTGCTGTTTGGTTAAACACTAGTTTAGCTGTTGCTATGAAAGTATTAGGTAGATGTGATTAAAATCCACAATCAGTTGACTTTAAGCAAAGGAGATTATACTTGATAATGTGCATGGAACTCACCCAATCAGTTATAAGCCTTAAAAGCAAAAACCCAGGTTTGCCAGAGAAGGAATTCTGCCTCAAGAGTAACAGAAAAATCTTGCCTGAGTTTCCATCCTGCTGGCCTGCTCTACAAATTTCAAACTTAAGTCTGCAAAATCAACTCTTGCCCAAGTTCCTAGCCTGTAGCTTGCCCCACAGATTCTGCCCTGCCAGCCCCCACAACCACATGAACCAATTCCTTAAAATCAATATACACATCTATATATCTCCTATTGGATCTGTTTCTCCACAGAAACCTAACTGATATATTCATTGTGAATAAGGCCCTGTGACGGACAAAAAGATGAATAAGATTCCATCACTCTCCTTGCCCTCGCATAACATACAATCTAGTGATAGACAAATAGTTACCCCCAAAAATAAAGTGCATGTTAAGTCACTTCAGTCGTGTCTGACTCTGCGACCCTATGAACTATAGCCTGCCAGGCTCCTCTGTCCATGGGATTCTCCAGGCAAGAATATTGGAGTGGGTTTTCCAGGGGATCTTCCTGATCCAGGGATTGAACCCGTGTCTCCTGTGTTCTTTACCACTAGGCTACCTGGCATAACTCAAACCATTATAAAGGTTTAAAGGCTTCCTTTAAAAATTTAAAGGTCATATTATAGTTTAAAGGTTATTTGTTCACCTATTTCATAAACATTTATTAAGCATCTGTTGTTAGTGGGATGCTGCTAGTTGCCAGAGAAAGAAAACGTGAAGCACAGATATCTCCCCTGGAACACTGTCTAGTGTGGGAGTCGGGTACAGATGGATAAAACATAGCATGTAAGTACAAAGAGAGAGACAGGGAGATTCTATTGTGTGAGTAGCCGAACTCAGCATGGAGGGTCGGGGAAGTCCCCCTGGAAGAGGTGATGCCTGATAGCCCGTCCTAAATTTAAATGGGACTTTGGTTGTTTTTCAGTTACTCAGTCATGTCTGACTCTCTGTGACCTCATGGACTGCAGCATGCCAGGCTTCCCTGTCCTTCACCATTTTCTGGAGTCTGCTCAAACTCATGTCCATTGAGTTGGTGATACCAACCATCTCATCCTCTGTTGCCCCCTTCTCCTTCCTTGAATCTTTCCCAGCATCAGGGGACTCAGCTAGGCAAAAGTGAGGTAGGGATTCTAGGCAAATGGACAGCATTAGCAAAGGAACGGAAGTAGAAAATAACAGGTTGCAAAGTTCCTGCATATAAAATATGAGGCAGGAAATGGTGGGAGACGGGGCTAAGAAGTAATACGATGGAAGGAGGGAACATAATGTTGAACGTTTCTTGAAGTGGTGTTTCAACTTGATGGAAAAATGAGTAATATTTTAATAGGTGAAGATGAGGAGAGAAGGAAGAAAACCTAGTATTCTGGGAGAAAACACAGGGTGTATGAAGGGGACACCGGGAAATAGAATAAGAGGTAGATTACGGCCAGACTACAGAGAGCTCTGAGTGACTGACGACTCCTAGAGTAGAGGCTTGAATGTACTCCCTCAGGTAGTGGCTAGAGGCCTGGGACAAACAGAAGCTAATCAGGAAATTGCGGTTATAAACACCTACCACCTCCAAGGGCTTGGAAGGCCCTGAAAGACACACCTGGCCATGGCATTCAGCTCCCTCAGAAAGACCAGGAAACATCTGTGCCACTGTGACCTGCCTGAATCCGCTTTCTCCCCATCCTTCTTGGCACTACAAAAACTGGGAACAGAACAAAGGCTAAGGCAAGCCCCAGCCTGGGTTCTAGAGAAAAACAATAACAAGAGGGGGGCGAACCTGATTTATTAGTGGAGAAGAAGAGGTGGACCCTGTCAGGTCTCATCAAGGAGAGTATAATAAAAGACTCATTGTTACTGTCTTCTACCCTTGTGAAACGGGCCTCTCCACAGTAAACTGATTGAACGAACGCTGGCCTGGAAAGGAAACCTGGGTTCTAGTCCAGATTCTGGCACTAGCTTGCTGTATGCATTAGGCAAGTTGTTTCCTTTCTGCGGGTCTCTGTTTCCCCATTTACTGTGGGTTCTATAAAAGTTAACATTTTACAAAAGGCTCACGTGTGCCATCTGCATTATATTTCTACTGGATAGTGTTGATTTAAACCTTTGCCATGCCCAGCAAAGAAGATGACAGTATATCTCTCTGACCAATATCTTTAGGATAAAATATGGACCCCTAAACTTCCTCACACTCTACCAAAACACATTTTATTTGGTGCCAACAGCATATGGATTACTTAGAGTTCTTGCAGTGGACAAAGTCTATGAGTGAGGGAGACAAATGAAGAAAGTCATTCTATTTTGTGCTTAAATAATGGAGTGCTGTTTCATAGAAGCATGAGAAAAACCTTTCAGCAAGGTTTTTCATCTCTATGCCAGTTTCCTCTACTGTAAAATGAGATAAGATCCCTTTCCACCTTGCTTTTTAATTGGCATTTCCCAAAGCTTCTCATATAATATCTCATTCAACATTTACAACCATTTAGAGATTTAGACAGAGTAGAGATCATTCTCTCCACTTTATAGATGAGAAAACTAAGTCAAGAAAAGGTTCCTTTGGTCATGCACATAAAACTGAGCCTTTGAACTTGATTCTTCCAACTGTAAAGTCACTGCTGTCTCCATTACTTGGTGCTGCCTGTCACTGCACAAAATTCACTTGTCTTAATGATCTTCCTCACTATTTAGCTCTTCCTCTGCATGCTCTATCTCCTTAACCAGACTATGTTCTTTGAATGTACTACCCATGCCATGTTCATATCTGAAGCCACAATACTATCTAATGCCCATCATCAGTAGGAACTCAGAATTGAGACTAAGTCAAGTGACTCAGAAGGTAAAGAATCCACCGGCAATGAGAGAGACCTGGGTTTTATCCCTGGCTCAGGAAGATTCCCTGGAGAAGGAAACGGCAACCCACACTGATATTCTTGCCTGGAGAATTCCATGAACAAGGAGCCTGGCGGACTATAGTCCATGGGGTCACGAAGAGTCAGACACAACTGAGCAACTAATACCAACACTTAAAATGTGGTACATAGGGCCAAGATAGGAAGAGTTGGGTGGGAATCCCTGTTTCCCAACACACGCCAGGAAGGCTGAAGCTTACCTCTGGAGAAGATGCTGCAGATTGCTGGGCAGAAAGTTCAGTCCTTTTAAAGAAGGGCATAAGGCAGAAAACAGATACGCAGGAGAGGATTTAGCTTTGACTAACTGCAACCTCAAGGCAGAGTTTTCAGCAGGTTATATAACAGATTCTGGCACTATCTGCTTATATCATTGAGTGCTGCTGATTCCAGTCCCTGATGTTTTTCAGGGAGGGTGGGCTGGGAAACAGTTCTCTGTCTCCCAGGGCTTTTGTAAACAATGAATAATGAGATCTTACCGAGTCAGCACTGAATGGTACAAAATCCAGAGCAGCACAGTTTTAGTAATTTCCAGCATTTCTTTGTAGATTTTGAGATGAGATTTAAACAAAACAGGAGAGTCCTTTTCCTAAAGACTGCGCCTTGGTAAGATATAATTTAGGGACTAAATCCACCTTTCTCAACATTGAATCCAAAGCTGTCACTCAAAAATTAAATGCTGAATGACTCAGTAGTCATTACTGAAAGGATGTGCTTTGTAGTTTTCCCTAGGAATAAAAACTGGGTCCAGTGATGCTATATTTTGAAGCTTGTGAGCAAGGAGAAATCATGGCACTGGTACATTTTAAGTGAGTCCTTTTTCATATCCATGAAGGTAGGAAAGAGGTATGTGGTTGTAACTAACTGCATTGATCTCATGTAAATACCAGGAAATATATTCATTTTACAAAAAATTCTTGAGTGACACTGAAGCTTCAATGGGTCTTTTCCAATGAGTAAGATCTTTGCATCAGGTGGCCAAAGTCCTGGAGTTTCAGCTTCAGCATTAGCCTTTCCAATGAATATTCAGGACTGATTTGCTTTGGGATTGACTGACTGGATCTCCTTGCTGTCCAAGGGACTCTCAAGAGTCTTCTCCAACACCACAGTTCAAGAGCATCAATTCTTCGACACTCAGCTTTCTTTACACTCCAACTCTCACATCTATACATGACTACTGGAAAAACCATAGCTTTGACTAGATGGACCTTTGTTGGCAAAGTAACGTCTCTGCTTTTTAATATGCTATCTAGGTTGATCATAACTTTCCTTCCAAGGAGTAAGCATCTTTTAATTTCATGGCTGCAATCACCATCTGCAGTGACTTTGGAGCCCCCCAAAATAAAGTCTGACACTGTTTCCACTGTTTCCCCATCTATTTCCCATGAAGTGATGGGACTGGATGCCATGATCTTAGTTTTCTGAATGTGGACTTTTAAGCCAACTTTTTCACTATTCTCTTTCACTTTCATCAAGAGGCTTTTTAGTTCTTCTTTGCTTTCTGNTAGGAAGATGTTAATATCCCTGTTTTATAGATGAGAAAGGGCTTCCCTAGTGGCTCAGATGGTAAAGAATCTGCCTGCAATACAAAACAAGGCACAAATCTGTTACTTCTGTATCCCAGGAAACACTCTTAAGAATGGCCCTTGCCCTTTGTGGTTTGCAATGGGAAAGTGACCCTAAATAACCATCTTTCTACATCAGAACTATGGAGTATGTTTTAGGATATAAATATCACCGCATTACAATGTGACTTCTTTTGAAGAAAATGTCAGTACTGTTGAGTTAAATGACTAATACTTAATGCATACTGAAAAATAGCAAGTTTGAACATCTCTGAATATTAGTTAAGGAACTTTATGTATTTTTTTAAATTGAAACATAAAATTTGACTTTAGGGTTAGAAATGTTGTTTTTAATGAATTGCCTTTTTAATTCACTATGTTTCTTCTGTCTACTTTATCTTAAATGGGTCATAAATTAAAGAATCTGTTTTCAGCAGATGCAAGGCTTATGGGTACAAATTGTCTTTTCTCGCTGATTCTGTAATTAAAATGCAATTTCATTTAGAGTTATTAAAGACCCCAAAAGTCTGTAAGCTAAAAAAGCCACGATTTGTTTCTGCAGCTGATAAATTGCACTATTTAATATTTTATTGACAGTGGTACGGGTATATGGCAAAACTGAATGTAAATCTATTGACATTTCACACAACATGCTTTATTTCCCTAGTTGCAGCAAAAAATCATTCCTGATCAGGACCAACTAATGGCAGTAGCCCTAGAATGCATCTATAGCTGTGAACGAAATGACCAGCTTGCTCTTTGCTATGACATATTAGAATGTCTACCACAAAGAGGATATGGGTAAGAATCCACAGTGTGCCATTTTTGTGGCTGTGTCTTTTTGCTCTAACAGTTAAAATAAAAATGTTTCTTCTCTGAATGTTCATTATAGAGGATTCGGGGAATATAAAATGAAGAAAATGAAATCATATGCAAACCTGTTGCTTCAAGATAAACACTTTTCTAATAGTGTATGAGAAGTCACTATAATTTTGTCAACCTTGATAATTATCCTTTAAAAAATAAACAGTATCACTATCACCACCACAAGAAGTACCTTAAGTGGATAGCCAATAATGTGTCTTTGTTTTAAACTGTG
Source organism: Raphicerus campestris (assembly GCA_006410735.1). Taxonomy (NCBI): domain Eukaryota; kingdom Metazoa; phylum Chordata; class Mammalia; order Artiodactyla; family Bovidae; genus Raphicerus; species Raphicerus campestris. The sequence continues at coordinate 1,232,418 of SJYW01013781.1, forward strand.
TTTCTAATTAATCTTTTCCCATATTTTTGTGCTAGCTGTATTTCTTCTGTGAATTGTTTGTTCTTGGCTCTTGCCCTGAATAAAACTTATAAGTGATAATGTGTAGATATACATACCTCATTTTCTTTACATCTTACATCTTTATTGAGATATACTTAGCATTCATCACCATGTAAGTTTAAGGTTTAAGCATACTTACATATGTTGTGAAATGATTACACATTTAAAATAAAAACTTTTTTCCTATGATGAGAACTCTTAGGATTAAGCAACTTTCCAATACAAAATACTTCAGTGTTAACTGTAGTCATCATGTTATATGTTACATCCCCAATACTTATTTATCTTATAACTGAGAGTTGGTACTGTTTGACCACCTTTATTTAGTTTTCCATTCTGGTAACCACAAATCTGACCTCTTTTGGTTATGTTTTTTTTGTATGATACTTCATATAAGTGGGATCATACAGTATTTGCTTTTCTCTGTCCAACATATTTCACTTTGCATAAAGCCCTCAAGGTCCTTCCATGTTGGCATAAATGGGTGACTTCTTTTTTGTGGCTGAATAGTATTTTATCATGTGTATGTATATCACATTTTCTTTATTCTTTCCCTTTATCCTTTGATGGGTACTTAGATTGTTTCTGTATCTCGGGAATTGTAAAACATGCCGCAGTGAACATGGGGTACAAATATCTCCTTAATATAGTGATTTGGTTTTATTCANTATTTTATCATGTGTGTGTATATCACATTTTCTTTATTCTTTCCCTTTATCCTTTGATGGGTACTTAGATTGTTTCTGCATCTTGGGAATTGCAAAACATGCCGCAGTGAACATGGGGTACAAATATCTCCTTAATATAGTGATTTGGTTTTATTCAGATATATAACCAGAAGTGGAATTGCTAGATCATATGGTAGTGCTATTTTTAATTTTTTGAGGAATGAATATATATAACTTTTAACTGGGCTTGTGTTTAAATAGAAATGTACATAACATTCTTTTGGATCATTTAGGTGTATGCAAATCAGATTTTTATTTTCTCTTTGAAAGTCACACAACAATCATTCCTTTAATTATACTTCTAAAATGTAGTATATATTATAAATTTCATATCTGGAGAAGTTAGAAAAAGTACATGGAAAAGCGCTGAGTGAAAAATTAATGGGCCTGTCTCTATGCCTTTGTGATGACAGCTGAGTCACTTCTGTGGTCATCAGTTTCCTCATTTGCAGAATCAGCTATTTAGATAAGTCCTCCTCATGCTCTATTTCTTTTTTTCCCATCTCTTTCTTCTTTGCTGTCTTTTCTTTCCAAGGAAATATTTGTGTGTGTGTGTGTGTGTGTGTGTGTGTGTGTATGTGTGCGCGTGTGTAATGAATGATAAAAGTCACTGATTTTGCAACCCATTGTGAAATAATTGTTTCATGTAATCTTTCAGTTCAGTTCAGTCACTCAGTCGTGTCTGACTCTTTGTGACCCCATGGACTGCTACGTGTCAGGCTTCCCTGTCCATCACCAACTCCTGGAGCCTACTCAAACTCATGTTCATTGTGTCAGTGATGTCATCCAATCATCTCATCCTCCATTGTCCCCTTCTCCTCCCACCTTCAATCTTTCCCAGCATCAAGGTCTTTCCAGTGAGTTGGTTCTTTGCATCAGGTGGCCAAAGTATTGGAGTTTCAGCTTCAGCATCAGTCCTTCCATTGAATATTCAGAACTGATTTCCTATAGGATTGACTGGTTGGATCTCCATGCAGTCCAAGGGATTCTCAAGAGTCTTCTCCAACACCACAGTTCAAAAGCATCAATTCTTTGGTGCTCAGCTTTCTTTTTGGTCCAGCTCTCACATCCATACATGACTACTGCCAGAAAAACCATAGCCTTGACTAGATGGACCTTTGTTGGCAAAGTAATGTCTCTGCTTTTTTAATATGCTGTCTAGGTTGATCATAGCTTTTCTTCCAAGGAGTAAGAGTATTTTAATTTCATGGCTGCAGTCACCACCTGCAGTGATTTTGAAGCCCAAAATAAGTTTCTCACTGTTTCCATTGTTTCTGCATCTATTTGCCATGAAGTGATAGGATCTGATGCCATGATCTTTATTTTCTGAATGTTGAGTTTTAAGCCAACTTTTTCACTCTCCTCTTTCACTTTCATTAAGAAGCTCTTTAGTTCTTCTTCACTTTCTGCCATAAAGCCGAAAGTCTGGCGTCATCTTTAATAGTGCTGAAATCACATGAAAAATTGATGGGGAAGGAATACTCACATGGTAACAAAGTATTACCTTTAGCAGATATTTTTAACTTTTTTTTGTAATTTCATAAGAGAAATTTACTTTTCTCTAGAGTTCAAGTCTGACTATTGTCACGTTTGATCAAGTTATCAGAAATGGCATCACGTAGAGTCAGATAGCCTAGCAGTATGTGCCTTCTCATGAGAAGCAATATGAAGTAAAATTATTTACCGTGAACCTAATCAGTACTTTAAGCTGGACTTCTAGTTTACAGTAAATGTAGGGAATAGGAGAACAAGTTAAATAACACCTTGAAGAAAAAAACGGATAAATACAGGCTGAGATATTCTAGAGGTCAGGTTGTCTTCAGTTTGAAAAGTCTGTGTCGTGAATAAAAACAGATTGGTGGGGGTGAAGGGGAGCTATTCTGAAATTAAGGTATCCAAGGGAACGTAATCCCCTTCTAATCTTTAACCATAAAATAATGTTATGTACTAGTTAAAATGAGGGTACTGGAAGACTTGTAATAGACAAGCAAGCTTGGGCTTCTCTCCTTTCCCATCCTTGGATACCTGTCTTCATAGATCATGTTTTTTTTTTCTTCTCAACTTTGTCTGTGTCCTTCAAAATATTATACTCATATTGTTTACTGATTTTCCAACTTCAGATGATCATTGACTTTGTTTTATGGAAGCCTACCCTGCTCCCATACCGACTTCTCCTAACCATTTTCTCAGTGTAGTTGAAGAGGTATTTTTGTCATTGTGATAATGTATACACTGTTTACACAGAGCTAGTTATGGTTGTATTTCCTTTTTATGCATTTTTTTCTTGGAGTGAATAATTTCCTTGTCATTGTTTTCATTTATTTCCCTCACTCTTCTGACAGAAGTGTAAAACTTCTTTTCAAGGTCAAAAATACCTAGTCATCTTTCCTTTCTCTTTTCATACTCACTCTTACTTCAGAGAAATGTCTTAGAATTCTTTTCTTTTCCTCTGATATGGATTAAGTCTTTACTCTGCTGTACATTGGTCATCTCTCCTCTGTTGTTACGTTGCATTTCTGGGGTTGTTATCTTGTCTTTTCTTTACTTATTCCCTCACTTTGATAGAACACAGTCTTGAATAGCTTCCTGTCAAATATCACATAGAGGCATTCTTATAGTTGCATCCTTACACTTGGAAGGCTTGGCTTGCATGGAAATCTGGGTTAATGATCCTTTTGCTTATGAGTTTTGGAGGCATCAATGTTGGCGAGAAGTCCAAGGCCATTGTATGGCTTTATTTCTTTTGTTTTGGAATCCTTCAGTACCTACCCTCATCTCTAATGTTCTGAAACATCATAAGGATGGATTTTATTGTGAATCTAGGTTTATCATTACATAGTGTGTTCCAACCTGGAGACTCATGTCCTTCAGCCTATTCTTTCTTATATTTTTTCCTGTTATGTTTTCTTGATTAGTTTATTTGCATGCCCTTCTGTTTTTCTTTTTTGCACATTTTAAAGTTACAGCCTTTTTTGTTATTTTTTCCCTACATTTTGATCTTTCATTATGTGGTCAGGGAAATTTCTGCAATTTTATCTTCTAATCCTTATTTTGAATTTTAAAATTTGGTTTGGCTTTCTTAAATTCCAAGAATTTTTCCTTATTCACTTTAAAACAAAATAATATCCTACTCTTTTTTTTCACAGATGCATGAATCCCCTTCTATACACCCTGCCTTACCCTCACCCCACCATAATCTTTGATTTTTCATATTTTGTTTGTTTGCATCTCTGCTTTTACTGTGAGATCCTTTCTTCCATGTCTAATGATTCTTGACTATTAATTTATATTTAATGAGTAATAATTGCTATCTTATTGGATAATATCTGATTGGATGCCTTGTGACAAGCTGAAGGCTTTTCATTATAGGGGTCTTTAGGAAATTACCTTGTTTTGTGAGCAGCTAGATTGTCAGTCTTGTTTTAGTTTTGATTTCTGGAAGGTAGGGTAACCTTACATTCTGTCAATTGTGTTACAGAAATGTTGGGTGGTTTGTAGATCCTGATTGTTGATCTCTTTTCATTAAGAGTTGAAGTACTGACACCAAGAAGGAATCAAGGCAAAGAGCCTTGTTCCTGGTAAAGCTAAATGGAGACTGTACTAGTGGTTAATACTTCCCTTTCTCAGTCCAGGTTTAGGGAATCTTCATATAGCAAGAATTGGAGAAGGAAATGGCAACCCACTCCAGTGTTCTTGCCTGGAGAATCCCAGGGACGAGGGAGCCTGGTGGGCTTCTGTCTATGGGGTTGCACAGAGTCAGACATGACTGAAATGACTTAGCAGCAGCAGCAGCAGCATATAGAAAGAAAAGGTGTAATCACAGGGGGGACTCAGCATCTGTTTATTACTGAAAACTGTACCTATGGGACCACAGGCTCCTTCATATCTTTGGTGAAGAGCAGCAGGTCTACCTCTGGGAACCATGGGGCTTCAGTAGGCAGCACAGGGCTGGTTAATGTGGATTGTCTTAACAATTTTTTAGCCAAACATCATTCACTTCAGTTCAGTCTCTCATTCGTGTCCGACTCTTTGTGACCCCATGAATCACAGCACGCCAGGCCTCCCTGTCCATCACCAACTTCCGGAGTTCACTCAGACTCATGTCCATCAAGTCAGTGATGCCATCCAGCCATCTCATCCTATGTCGTCCCCTTCTCCTACTGCCCTCAATCCCTCCCAGCATCAGAGACTTTTCCAATAAGTCAACTCTTCGCATGAAGTGGCCAAAGTACTGGAGTTTCAGCTTTAGCATCATTCCTTTCAAAGAACACCCAGGGCTGATCTCGTTTAGAATGGACTGGTTGGATCTCTTTGCAGTCCAAGGGACTCTCAAGAGTCTTCTCCAACACCACAGTTCAAAAGCATCCATTCTTCAGGGCTCAGCTTTCTTCACAGTCCATCTCTCATATCCATGCATGACTACTGGAAAAACCATAGCCTTGACTAGACGGACCTTTGTTGACAAATAATGTCTCTGCTTTTGAATATGCTATCTAGGTTGGTCATAACTTTCCTTCCAAGGAGTAAGCGTCTTTTAATTTCCTGGCTGCAGTCACCATCATATTACTCAGAAATAAAAAAGAGCACACTTGAGTCAGTTCTGATGAGGTGGATGAACCCTAGGTAGGTAGAGTGAGTAGAGTGAGTCAAAAAGAGAAAGATAAAGGACATATTCTAATACATATTCGGAATCTAGAAAAATGGTTCTGTAGAATTTTTTTACAGGGTAGCAGTGGAGAAACATAGAGAATAGACTTATGGACATGGGGAGAGGGGAGGAGAGGGCGAGATGTTTGGAAAGAGTAACCTGGAAACTGCCATTACCATATGTAAAATACATAGCCAAGGGGAATTTGGTGTTTGGCTCAGGAAACTCAAAGAAGCTCAGGGGCTTCTGTATCAACCTAGAGGGCTGGGATGGGGAGGGAGATGGGAGGGAGGTTCCAAAGGGAGGGGATACATGTATACCTATGGCTGATTCATGTTGAGGTTTGACAGAATACAACAAAATTCTGTAAAGCAGTTATCCTTCAATTAAAAAAAAAAANAGGAAAATTAAGTGGGGAAAAGATGCTGAATAACTTGGTTTACGTGGAAAACCAATAAATTTCCAGACAAGCAACTTGCACCATCTACGTTGGACCACCAGCGTCAGTCTGAATATCGCAGAGTGCCCCGCCTTGGGTGCTATCTCTTACAGATCTTAGAAGCCAGGACAAGTAAGTAGACATGGTGAGTCTCCATGCCCTAGATGGGAATTCAGCCTGAAATTAGAGTAAAGAGGAGACACGAGTGAAACCAGTCATTCCAATGACTAGCCCCAGCCTCTATTGTCTAGAAAGGCCTTTTATACCTTTTTGATTGTACATAGAGATCAATGGGTAATACAAAGTTATGCAGCTTTAGCAACCCAGACTCTTATCAAAACCAGGCTTTTCTCTCTGCATACCTAGTTGTATACACAAGTCTTAGGAGATTTACATCATCTTCTGGCCACAAGGGCCAATTAACATTTTATAGCCTTTTTCTGATAAGGGTTTCTTAACCAGAAGGTTTATTTGTGTTGATCTTCCCAAAGTCTGGTGCCACTCTCAGAAAGCACTAAATAAAGTTACATTCTTATATAGCAAAGATACAGCAACTTATAACAAGTAAAAAGAGTACAGTGATTTATAATAAAAGAAAAGTAACTTAAAAGTCTAGTGCTGCTAACATCAAAACTACTATATATCTTTTTCCATATTCCATTTACATTGATTAACATCCTGCCAGGTGCCTAAAAGATAAAGAATATGGAGGCCTGGCAGCAGTCATTGAGTCAACAGTGAAAACCCGTCACCAATATGATTTTTAATTCTTAGAAAAGGCTTTGTATCTTTAAGATGCTTTTAAGCTTTGTGCCTCTTGTGGTTGGGGGGCTGTAAGCAATTCGCAAGCTGTAAGAGGTCCGGGGAACCTGTTAGGCAAGCTAGAGAGTTATCAGAGGGGGTTTGAGCTGAAACATCCCTTTCAAATGCAGAAGACTAAAGCCCTGAGTTGACTTTTTCCAAAGCGTGTCAGAAGAGTTGAAAAGCAGGAGATTCTTATTTTGGGGGGTACATGCTCAGGAAATACCAGAAGGAAAACCTGAGGTCTGATTTAGCCTTGCCATCAGAGCTCTGCCGCATGACCTTATCACGGGTGGAATTCCTCATGCTGGCTTCCAGCAGGAATGATTTCGATTTTTTTGAATTTATCAAGGTTAGATTTTTGGCCCAGGATGTGATCTATCCTGGAGAAGATTCTGTGAGCACTTGAGAAAAAAGTGAAATTCATTGTTTTGGGGTGAAATGTCCTATACATATCAATTAGGTCTAACTGGTCTATTGTATCATTTGAAGTTGGTGTTTCTTTGTTAATTTTCTGTTTAGTTGATCTGTCCATAGGTGTGAGTGGGGTATTAAAGTCTCCCACTATTATTGTGTTTTTGTTAATTTCCCCTTTCATACTTGTTAGCATTTGTCTTACATATTGTGGTGCGCCTATGTTGGGTGCATATATATTTATCATTGTTATATCTTCTTCTTGGATTGATCCTTTGATCATTATGTAGTGGCCTTCTTTGTCTCTTTTCACAGACTTTGTTTTAAAGTCTATTTTATCGGATATGAGTATTGCTATTCCTGCTTTCTTTTGGTCTCTATTTGTGTGAAATATCCTTTCCCAGCCCTTTACTTTCAGTCTGTATGTGTCCCTTGTTTTGAGGTGAGTCTCTTGTAGGCAGCATATATAGGGATCTTGTTTTTGTATCCATTCAGCCAGTCTTTG
>SJYW01013781.1:1242138-1281820 GCA_006410735.1 Raphicerus campestris
GTTGCCTCCAGAGTGTGTCTGATCTCATTTATTGCATTATTCGTTATATATTGACTCTTTTTTATTTCTTCTAGGGCCTTGTTAAACCTTTCTTGCATCTTCTCAATCCTTTTCTCCAGGCTATTTATCTGTGATTCCATTTTGATTTCAAGATTTTGGATCATTTTCACTATCAATATTCGGAATTCTTTCTCAGGTAGATTCCCTAACTCTTCCTCTTTTGTTTGGTTTGGTGGGTATTTCTCCTGTTCCTTTACCTGTTGGGTTTTCCTCTGTTTCTTCATCTTGGTTATATTTCTGCGTTTGGAGTGGCCTTTCTATATTCTGAGAATTGTGGAGTTCTCTTTATTATGGAGTTTCCTCACTGTGAGTGGGGTTGTATCAGTGGCTTGTCAAGGTTTCTTGGTTAGGGAGGCTTGTGTTGGAGTTCTGGTGGGTGGAGCTGGATTTCTTCTCTCTGGAGTGCAATGAAGTGTCCAGTAACGGGTCATGAGACGTCAATGGTTTTGGAGTAACTTTGAACTGCCTGTATTTTGAAGCCCAGAGGTGTGGTCCTGTGTTGCTGGAGAATTTGCATGGTATGTTTTGCTCTGGAACTTGTTGGCCTTTGGGTGGTGCTTGGTTTCAGTGTAGGTATGGAGGCATTTAATAAGCTCCTATCGATTAATGTTCCCTGGATTCAGGAGTTCTCTGATGTTCTGAGGATTCGGACTTAAGCCTTCTGCTTCTGGTTTTCAGTTTTATTTTTACAGTTGCCTCAAGACTTCTCCATCTATACAGCACCAATGACAAAACATCTAGGTTAAAGATGAAAAGTTTCTCCACATTGAGGGACACCCAGAGGGGTTCACTGAGTTACATGGAGAAGAGAAGAGGGAGGGGCTAGTTAGAGGTGACTGGAATGAGATGAGGTGGGATCAGAAGAGGAGAGAACAAGCTAGCCAGTAATCACTTCCTTATGTGCGTGCCACTGTCTGGACCTCTCAGAGGTGTTCACAGAGTTATACAGGGAAGAGGAGAGGGAGGAATTAGACAGAGGTGGCCAGGAGGATAAAAGAGGCAAATGAAAAGGAGAAGACAGATCCAGCCAGTAACCAGTTCCCTAAGTGTTCTCCATCGTCTGGAACACACAGATATTCACAGAGTTGGGTAGAGAAGAGAAGGGGAGGGAAGAGACAGAGGCCACCTGATGGAGAAAAAGGAGAGTCCAAAGGAGGAGACAGTGGTCAAGCCAATAATCTCACTTTCAGGTAAAACTGGGTACTGAAGACTGGGTTTTTAAATGTACAAAATTGACAACAAATACCAAAAAACAAAGATTAAAAATCTAGAGTAGAGGTTGGATTTTAAAAAATACAATATGAAAGAAAAGCAGAGGAGGCAGAGGAAAAAAAAAGCCAATAATTATTAAAACAACAACAACCACAAAATACTATATACGACATTTGCTTTAAAAATAGGGTCTTTTTTGTTTGAAAAGTAATAGTAGGTTATAAAAATAAAAATTTAAAGGAGAAATAGAGGACTTAAAATTTTTAAAAAGTTAAAAAAAAAGAAGAAAAAGAAAAGAAAAACAATCACACAACAACATCAACAGCAACAACAACAAAAAAGGAATGATCGTAAAAATAGTAAAGATATATCTGGCCCTTTCTCTGGCATTGTGAGCAGTGTGGGGTTACTTCCAAGATGGTTCCTCTGTTTAACTTCTTCTATTTGCTGGTCTTTTCAGTGTCTGATTTCTGCCCTGACACAGGGGGTGCAGTGGTGGACACTTTTTTTTTTTTTTTTAAGGCTCACTTGTTCAGTCGTGCTGTGGGGAGGGAGGGATGCTGCAAACAAATAACACTGGCGTGTGGTCACAGTGTCTCATCCCCTGCTCGTGGTGCACACGCTCAGGCTCTAAGTTGCTCCGCTGGGAACCGTCTGAAGCCAGCCTGAGGCTGCATGCACCTCCCTGTCTAAGCCGCTCAAGCTCGGCACTCAGGTAGCCCTCAGCGGTGCAGATTGGGTTGGGTCTCCCAGGTCCAAGTAGGTCAGGTGTTTGGTGAGCGTGGTCGCTGTGACTTATCACCTTTCCCATCCCTGCTGCTCAGTTTTCTGGGTGTACTGCTGGCGTCCCTTCTCAGGTGGATGATGACTGCCCAGAACCCCCAGAAGTCTTAGTTAGCAGAGAAGCCTGCTTGCATTTTGGTAGGTAATGTCTCTCTTGGGCTGCGATTGCCCACTTCCAGCCCTTATGTCTCTGGCTCCCTGTCACTGGAGAGGGATGGTCTGCAGCCATCTATTTCTGTTCTGTCCTTTGTTCTGTGCATGGTCCTGGCGGTGCCTTATGTTCGAGCTTTTCACGTGGTAGCTATCCCACAGTCTGGTTTGCTAGCCCAAATTAGTTCACTCTGGTTACGCGCGGGACGTTCCGCCCGATTCTTAAAAAGAACTGCAGCCTGCGCCTCCCGCGCCTCCCTTCCCAGCTCCCACTTGCTAGTGGCAGATGCAGGTGTCTGTGCTGCTTCTCCGCTGGGGGAGTTACTGTTGGGCTCGTAATCTGTTGGTTTTAATTATTTATTTATTTTTCCTTCCTGCTATGTTGTCGTCTGTGCTTCCAAGGCTCACCACAGACTCGGCAGTGAGAGTGTTTCCTGGTGTTTGGAAACCTCTTTTCTTAAGATTCCCTTCCTGGGATGGGACTTCCTTCCCTGGATGGAGCTCCCTTCCTACCTCCTTTGTCTCTTTTTTCATCTTATATTTTTTCCTACCTGTTTTTGAAGATAATGATCTGCTTTTCTGGGTGCCTGGTGTCCTCTGCCAGCATTCAGAAGTTGTTTTGTAACATTTACTCAGTGTTGAAATGTTCTTTTGATGAATTTGTGAGGGAGAAAGTGGTCTCCCCATCCTATTCCTCCACCATCTTAGGACCACCTCCTCTTTTACTTTTTTTTTCAAATATATTGAAAGTACAATTTAAATATATAATCACCACCACAACCATAATATAGTATGTAGAATATGGCCAACACCTCTAAAAGTTTTCCTGTGGATTTTTCTGTCAATTACCTCCTTCTACTATTAGACCTTGGCAGACATTAAGTCCCCTTCCTATATTTGTGCCTATTCCATAATGGGAATACAATATAATTGGGATCATAGAGTATGCAGTCTTTTGTGCATGCCTTCTTTCACTCAGCTTAAGTCTTTGTAGATTCATCCATATTTTTACATATATCCATAGTTCAGTAATATTCCTGAAAAACATTTTATTTATTTTACATGAGTTGACAGACGTTTGTCATTTTTGTAGATTTGGTAATTATGAATAAAGTCACTGTATCTGGACACACATTTCCAGACTTTGAGGAGAAGGTTAAGAGCATGTAGGCTGTTTCCAGCTGTTATTGACATATAGATGTTTGGGTAGACAAGTTTTTATTTCACTTGCATAGATATACAGGGGTGAAATTACTCTGTTGGGTGTAAGTACATGTTTGCTTCATAAGAAATTGACAAACTGTTTCCCAACAGAACTATATTATTTGACAGTCCCCACTAGCACTGTATGCNCATATAGATGTTTGGGTAGACAAGTTTTTATTTCACTTGCATAGATATACAGGGGTGAAATTACTCTGTTGGGTGTAAGTACATGTTTGCTTCATAAGAAATTGACAAACTGTTTCCCAACAGAACTATATTATTTGACAGTCCCCACTAGCACTGTATGCAAGTTCTACTTGCTCAACATCTTCACTAATGTTTGATATTTTCCATTTAATTTTAACTAATTAGTATGTAGTGGTTTTAATTTGCATTTCCCTAATGTCTATGCAGATGACACCACCCTTATGGCAGAAAGTGAAGAGGAACTAAAAAGCCTCTTGATGAAAGTGAAAGAGGAGAGTGTAAAAGTTGGCTTAAAGCTCAACATTCAGAAAATGAAGATNTGATGATCGAGCAGATGTTGGCAATTTGATCTCTGGTTCCTCTGCCTTTTCTAAATTCAGCTTGAACATCTGGAAGTTCACAGTTCACATACTGCTGAAGCCTGGCTTGGAGAATTTTGAGCATTACTTTGCTAGCATGTGAGATGACTACAATTGTGTGGTAGTTTGAACATTCTTTGGCATTGTCTTTCTTTGGAATTGGAATGAAAACTGACCTTTCCCAGTCCTGTGGCCACTGCTGACTTTTCCAGATTTGCTGACATATTGAGTGCAGCACTTTCATAGCATCATCCTTTAGGATNCTTTCTTTGGAATTGGAATGAAAACTGACCTTTCCCAGTCCTGTGGCCACTGCTGACTTTTCCAGATTTGCTGACATATTGAGTGCAGCACTTTCATAGCATCATCCTTTAGGATTTGAAATAGCTCAACTGGAATTCCATCACCTCCACTAGCTTTGTTTGTAGTAATGCTTCCTAAGGCCCACATGACTTCACATTCCAGGATGTTTGGGTCTAGGTGAGTGATGACATCATTGTGGTTATCTTGGTCATGAAGATCTTTTTTTATACAGTTCTGTGTATTCTTGCCACCTCTTCTTAATATCTTCTGCTTCTGTTAGGTCCATAGCATTTCTGTCCTTTATCGAGCCCATCTTTGCATGAAATGTTCCCTTGGTATCTCTGATTTTCTTGAAGAGATCTCCAGTCTTTCCCATTCTGTTGATTTTCTGTATTTCTTTCATTGATCACTTTAGAAGGCTTTCTTATCTCTCCTTGCTATTCTTTGGAACTCTGCATTCAGTTTGGTATATCTTTCCTTTTCTCTTTTGCCTTTAGCTTCTCTTCTTTTTTCAGCTATTTGTAAAGCCTCCTCAGACAACCATTTTGGCTTTTTGCATTTCTTTTTCTTGGGGATAGTCTTGATCACTGCCTCCTGTACAATGTCACAAACCTCCGTCCATAGTTCTTCAGGCACTCTGTCTATCAGATCTAATCCCTTGAATCTATTTGTCACTTCCACTGTATAACTGCAAGGGATTTAGGTCATATGATTTAGGTCATACCTGAATGGTCTAGTGGTTTTCCTACTTTCTTCAATTTAAGTCTGAAAATGGCAATAAAGAGTTCATGATCTGAACCACAGTCAGCTCCCAGTCTTGTTTTTGCTGACTTCCCCATCTTTGGCTGCAAAGAATATAATCACTCTGATTTCAGTGTTGACCATCTGGTGATGTCCATGTGTAGAGTTTTCTCTTGTGTTGTTGGAAGAGGGTGTTTGTTATGACCAGTGCGTTCTCTTGGCAAAACTCCTATGAGCCTTTGCCCTGCTTCGCTTTTGTACTCCAAGGCCAAATTTGCCATCTACTCCAGGTAGCTCTTGACTTCCTACTTTTGCATTCCAGTCCCCTATAATTAAAAGGACATCTTTTTTGGGTGTTAGTTCTAGAAGGTCTTGTAGGTCTTCAGAGAACCGTTCNGCATTCCAGTCCCCTATAATGAAAAGGACATCTTTTTTGGGTGTTAGTTCTAAAAGGTCTTGTAGGTCTTCATAGAACCGTTCAACTTCAGCTTCTTCAGCATTACTGGTTGGGGCATAGATTTGGATTACCGTGATATTGAATGGTTTGCCTCGGAAAAGAACAGAGATCATTCTATCATTTTTGAGAGTGCATCCAAGTACTGCATTTCGGACTCTTTTGTTGACCATGATGGCTACTCCATTTCTTCTGAGGGATTCCTGCTCGCAGTAGTAGATATAATGGTCATCTGAGTTAAATTCACCTATTCCAGTCCATTTTAATTCGCTGATTCCTAGAATGTCGACATTCACCCTTGCCATCTCTTGTTTGACCACTTCTAATTTGCCTTGATTCGTGGACCTGACATTCCAGCTTCCTAAGCAATATTGCTCTTTACAGCATCGGACCTTGCTTCTATCACCAGTCACATCCACAGCTGGGAGTTGTTTTTGCTTTGGCTCCATCCCTTCATTCTTTCTAGAGTTATTTCTCCACTGATCTCCAGTAGCATATTGGGCACCTACTGACCTGGGGAGCCCCTCTTTCACTATCCTATCATTTTGCTTTTTCATTTATATTGTTAAAATTTTCAAATGTTGTAGGAGACAGGAAGAATTAAAGAAAAGCAGACCCTGGCAAGGGCTGCAAGAGAAATTTATGATTATTGGTAAACTGGATGCTATAAGGCATGAGACTTTTGGAACAAGTCCAGAGGGAACAGTTCATAATTCTGAAAATAAGATATGATCCTGGGGTTGGAAAACTGACCTCAAACTGTTTCTCAGTTGGTGTTTCAGAGTCACATGTTTTACATATCTGGTGGAAAATCTACAGATAGGAATGTTAGTCTTAGTTACTGATTTATTACTGATTATGTTTCCTAATTACTCAATGGTTAATGATCATTTTGTTCTTTGGCCCTGAAGACCACATGAGTTATAGTTTAACTCCCGCATATTCTTTTATTCATAGCTGAAAGTATAAAAAAGCTGGCTTGGATTCAGTTTTGGCACCTTCATCTTGGAGCAGTGTTGGTCCCCTGATCTTCGCTTTTCTCTGAATTCTTGTGTCTTGCTTCTCATTCTCTCACCATATCGCACTTTTGGAAACCCTGCTTGTCGAGCCAGTCTTGACAAAGTGTAAATTTATAAGTAAATATATTCAGCTACTTTTTCTCAGGTTTTACTCTCTATATAATAAAGCCATGTTATAGACATGTGCCAATTTAATATTGCTATTTTAGTTTTAAATTGACCTCTTAAAAAATGATTTCTTTTAATCTTTTGTAATAATGATTGACCCAAAATTTGTCTTCCTATTTCAATGTACTATATCGGTCTTATAACTGGTATTTTTATAGTATATATATATATATATTTTCTGGCCTTTTGTTATCAACTGTTTGTGAACTCATATTTAAGATGTGAGGATAATTGAGGTGATCATTTAAGGTCAATTGAAATTAATAGGTTGTTAGATGTTAGATTGCAATGTTTACTGAGCTGTAATTCCAGTGTCCGTGATTTTCCATCTCCTTTTATTTATGTCCTTCTCTCAGAACTATTCTGTAAATACTTTTATAGCTCTTTCAACTCCTTTTTTTCTATTATTTTACTGGAGGTTTAGAGATGTCTTAGTAAGATTTGGGAGGGGGAAGATTTTCTAATCTTATGGTTAAATTGATTTTGATAGGTCTTTGTTCTTGGGCTATATGACACATTCTTCAAGAGTGTTTCTTGTCTCCTCCCCCTCCGTCTTTTGTAAGGGACAGATTTTATGTGGTGTAGCAGTCATTGAATGTATGCCCTTCCCTCCAGGTGAGATAAGATTCTCCTAAAGTCTTATCACCTAAAAATTAAATCTTTATTGTAGAAAATCTTTTGGAGGTATTTCAAAATGGTTACTTTCATCTCATCATGGGGGGATCTTTAGTGGTTCCTCACTGTGAAAACTGGCTAGATTCTTAGAATTAAAATGTGTGGAAGAGTGCCTCCAGCAAGATGGCAGATCTCTTGCAGCTTCTCACTCTCATGCTAGTCAATTTTCATTTACACTCTCCAGCCTTTCCAATGTCTTTACCAGTTAAGAACTCCAGGGACTTTTGCCCTGGGGAATATTTGGGGGGAATATATATAACCTATTTGATTCTCATTATATGCAGGTCCTTTACAAATATACAGTTCCATGTTCACAGATTCAATCAGCCATGGATTTTGTATTACTTACTGTAGCATTTACTATTGAAAACTTCTACCTATTAAGTGTACCTGCACAGTTTAAACCTGTGTTGTTTAAAAGGCAACTGTGTCTTCACCTAATTTGCATTATTTCAAAATAATAAAGGACAGAAAAAATATCTTTTTGAAGCATGTGCCTGATTTTCTCAGTATCTGGACTATTTTTTGAGGGAAATACAGAAAATCAAAATTAATGACTTGAACAGGGGAAACATACAGGGCATATCCAAGGCTGCATGGATTTCTGGATCAAGCATTCTTGGAATTGGTGAGAGCTGAATGACACATGATGCTGTGCTGTTCTTAGCTGCTCAGTCATGTCTGACGATGCAACTTTGCAGACTGCAGGCTGCCACGCTCCTCTGTCCTTGGGGATGCGTCAGGCAAGAATACTGCCATGCCCTCTTGCAGAGAATCTTCCTAACCCAGAGATCCAAGTCAGGTCTTCCACATTGTAGATGGATTCTTTATGGACTGAGCCACAAGGGAAGCCTGAATTACCCATGATACAGAGGAAGTTTGGCTTTTCCTAGAGGATTCAGTTGTGAGAAGGAGTCTAAATATGAGGGAAAAGTACAAAAGTACAGAACACCCCCCCCCCTGCCAGGGGGTATCTCTGACTCAGGGTTATCTCTGACTCATGGAAACATGACTTAAGACCCTTATCGGGACTTTCCAAAGAGTTGTTTTTCTTCCTGAAATCGACCCGCCACAAAGGCGCCACCTGGTTGACAGTTATAGCCTGATACCTATGAACCTATCCCTGTAAAGGTCAGTACCTATGTAACCAATCAAGCTGCTCCCCATCACCCGCACCTGTTTGTGGTTTTTGTGCTTAAAAACTGCTCTGTAACTGCTGTCGGGGTTTGCTCCTCGCTAAAGGAGGCAGAACCCCGGCGCACCGGCATAATAAATCCTCTTGCTGTTTGCATCGAATCTTGGCCTCGGTGGTCTTTGGGGCGACGGGTCATTGGCAAGAGACCGCACGGTCTTACACAGTCAAAGAGAAGAATGCCCATGGTCATTCAGCTGCAAACTCCAGTGACTCTCCAAAATGGCAGGACAGCTTCTTCCATGGGTACTTGGAGTGTCTGTTCGAACTGACAGAATTTGACGGATATTGATGAGCCAAAATAGTAGGTGATTGTTTCCTCTTCTTGTGTTTGGAGGAAGGGACAAAACGTGCACTTGAGGGGATTAGAGAGCACGAAAGTTCTCTAGATCTTTTGAAGAGGAATAACGTTTTGCCAATCAACTTACCACAAGTAGTAATACTATTTCACTGCCCACATTGTTTTCCCATTTCTTGCCAAACTGTAAAGGACTGAGGTGTGTAGGTATTAATGTATTTAAAGCTGTCATAAATATGCACACAACATATATATATATACATAGGCACCTATACAACTCAGCAACATAAGAGAGGAGATCCAAATTGTATATCACAAAGAAATATCTGTTAAAGAAACACTGTTGATTGCCAAAATTAAAAAAAAAAAAAAAGTAAATATTAGAAAGAAAGCAAAAATGATTTANTTTGGAATTGGAATGAAAACTGACCTTTCCCAGTCCTGTGGCCACTGCTGACTTTTCCAGATTTGCTGACATATTGAGTGCAGCACTTTCATAGCATCATCCTTTAGGATTTGAAATAGCTCAACTGGAATTCCATCACCTCCACTAGCTTTGTTTGTAGTAATGCTTCCTAAGGCCCACATGACTTCACATTCCAGGATGTTTGGGTCTAGGTGAGTGATGACATCATTGTGGTTATCTTGGTCATGAAGATCTTTTTTAATACAGTTCTGTGTATTCTTGCCACCTCTTCTTAATATCTTCTGCTTCTGTTAGGTCCATAGCATTTCTGTCCTTTATCGAGCCCATCTTTGCATGAAATGTTCCCTTGGTATCTCTGATTTTCTTGAAGAGATCTCCAGTCTTTCCCATTCTGTTGATTTTCTGTATTTCTTTCATTGATCACTTTAGAAGGCTTTCTTATCTCTCCTTGCTATTCTTTGGAACTCTGCATTCAGTTTGGTATATCTTTCCTTTTCTCTTTTGCCTTTAGCTTCTCTTCTTTTTTCAGCTATTTGTAAAGCCTCCTCAGACAACCATTTTGGCTTTTTGCATTTCTTTTTCTTGGGGATAGTCTTGATCACTGCCTCCTGTACAATGTCACAAACCTCCGTCCATAGTTCTTCAGGCACTCTGTCTATCAGATCTAATCCCTTGAATCTATTTGTCACTTCCACTGTATAACTGCAAGGGATTTAGGTCATATGATTTAGGTCATACCTGAATGGTCTAGTGGTTTTCCTACTTTCTTCAATTTAAGTCTGAAAATGGCAATAAAGAGTTCATGATCTGAACCACAGTCAGCTCCCAGTCTTGTTTTTGCTGACTTCCCCATCTTTGGCTGCAAAGAATATAATCACTCTGATTTCAGTGTTGACCATCTGGTGATGTCCATGTGTAGAGTTTTCTCTTGTGTTGTTGGAAGAGGGTGTTTGTTATGACCAGTGCGTTCTCTTGGCAAAACTTCCTATGAGCCTTTGCCCTGCTTCGCTTTTGTACTCCAAGGCCAAATTTGCCATCTACTCCAGGTAGCTCTTGACTTCCTACTTTTGCATTCCAGTCCCCTATAATTAAAAGGACATCTTTTTTGGGTGTTAGTTCTAGAAGGTCTTGTAGGTCTTCAGAGAACCGTTCAACTTCAGCTTTTTCAGTATTACTGGTTCAGGCATACTTGAATTACTGTGATATTGAATGGTTTGCCTTGAAAACAAACGAAGATCATTTTGTCATTTTTGAGAGGTGGCTCAGAGGTTAAAGCGTCTGCCTCCAATGCGGGAGACCAGGGTGCGATCCCTGGATCGGGAAGATCCCCTGGAGAAGGAAATGGCAATCCACTCCAGTATTCTTGCCTTGAGAATCCCATGGACAGAGAAGCCTAGTAGGTTACAGTCCACAGGGTTGCAAAGAGTCGGACACGACTGAGTGACTTCACCCCCCCACCAAGAACTGCATTTCTGACTCTTTTGTTGACTATGAGGCCCACTCCATCTTTTCTAAGGGATTCTTGCCCACAGTAGTATATATATAATGGTCATCTGAGTTAAATTTGCCCATTCCAGTCCATTTTAGTTAACTGATTCCTAAAATGTCAGTGTTCATTCTTGCCATTTCCTGTTTGACTACTTTTCATTTACCTTGATTCATGGACCTAACATTCTAGGTTCCTATGCAATATTGTTCTTTACAGCATCAGACTTTACTTCCATCACCAGTCATATCCACAGCTGGACGTTGTTTTTGCTTTGGTTCCATCTCTTAATTCTTTTTCCTCCTTAGTTATTTCTCCACACTTCTCCAGTAGCATATTGGGTACCTACTGACCTGGGGAGTTCATCTTTCAGTGTCCTATCTTTTTGCCTTTTCATGGGGTTCTCAAGGCAAGAATACTGAAGTGGTTTGCCATTCCCTTCTCCAGTGAACCATGTTTTGTCAGAACTCTCTGCCATGACCCATCCATCTTGGGTGGCCGTATACAGCATGCCTCATACTTTCATTGAGTTAGACAAGGCTAAAATAGCCTTTCCAATAAATGGTGCTGAGACAACTGGATATCCACATGCAAAAAAGTACAGTTGAACTCTTACTTCACATTGTATTCAAAACTGACTAAAAATGGATCACAGCCTTAGTGTAAGATGAAAGCTGTAAAACTCTTAAAATTTTCTTTTAAGAAATACAGAGGGATAAATCTTCATTACCTTGGGTTAGGCAATATTTTTTTAGATATGCACCAAAAGCATAAGTAACCAAAAAAAAAAAAAATAAAATAAAAAAACAGGCTTCATGAAGACCTTTTGTGCATCAAAGGACATCATCAAAAAAGTAAAAAGACAACCCACAGAATGAGAGAGAATATCTGCAAATCATATATCTGATAAGGGCCTAGGGCCAGATTATAAAAAGAACTCTTGCAACACAACAATGAAAAGACAACCCATTTTTTAAGGGCAAAGGACTTGAATAGACATTTCTCCAAAGAAGACATATAAAGGGCCAACAAGTATATGAAAAGATTTTCAATATCATTAGCCATTAGGACAATGAAAATTGAAACCACTATGAGATACCTCTTCATATCCACTAGGATGGCTGTAATAAAAAAAAAAGACAGACAGTAAGTGTTGGCAAGCTTGTGGAGATATGGAAACTCTCATATATTGCTGGTGGAAATGTAAAATGGTGCTGCCCCTTTGGAAAACAGTTTGACAGTTCCTCACAAATTTAACATAGAGTTACCATATGACTCAGTAATTCTCCTGCTTGGTATACACCCCAAAGAATGGCAAACACGTATTTAAACAAATATTTTACATGAATGTCATAGCAGCACTATTTCAATTGGAAAAAGATGGCAACAGCCCCAAAGTTCATCAACCAATGAATAAATAAATAAAATGTGCTATATCCAAACAATGAAATATTATTCAGCGATAAAAAATAATGAAGTACCAATACATACTACAATATGAATGAACCTTAAAAACATGCTAAGCAAAATGAGTTAGACACAAAAGACCACACTGGAGGATTTCATTTATATTAAATATCTGAAATAAGCAAATTCGTAGAAAACAGGTTAATGGTTGTGAGGGTTAGGAAATGGGGAGATGTAAAGCAAATGCTTAATGGTACAGGGTTTCCTTTTGGGGTGGTGAAATGTCCTGGAGTTAGATAGTGGCAATGATGAACAACACTGTCAATGTCAAGGATTCTCTGATTCTTCAACAGTGAACAGTAGTCAATATCCCAGAGACAAATGACTCAATGCAGTGAATCATGGCTAAAAAGTTCCAGATTTCTCTTTCTTAAAAAAAAAGAAAAAAAAGCCCACTAACTAGGATTACTTGGTAGACTGGTAAAGTGGGCAATAAATTGGCACCAAAAGCAAATTCAAAGCTTTTGAGTTAGAAGTCCCATCTAAGATGAAGATACAGATCAGAAAAAAGAAGACCTACTAAAAGAGGAAGATGACTTTTTCTAGGGTGTTCTATAGGGCTGCTTAGGAATTACCAGTTCTGTAAAAGTTCATTTAGGGTTGTCTAAGGACATGAAGGAGACCTGGATGGGATGATGATAATAACAACAATGGCAACTAACATCTATTTGGGCATCATAATGTGCCAAATAGTATGCTAAGTATATACACACCACAACTTATTAGGTAAGTGTTATAATTATTGCTTCCCTGGTGGCTCAGTGGTAAAAGAATCTGCCTGCCAACACAGAAGACACATGTTTGATCCCTGGGTTGGGAAGATCCTCTGGAGCAGGAAATGGCAACTCACTCCAGCATTCTTGCCTGGAAAAAGGAAAAACCGAAGTTTCATCAAGATAACTTGCCTTAGCTTGCTCAGCTAGTAAATGATAGGAGCCAGGACACAAATCCATATCTGAATCTTTCCCAAGGTTGAGTCTTTAATCTATACACTTTGTGGCCTCTTACAGAACACTTAGATAGGCAGAACTGACCTCTCTCATCTCATATGTACCTCAGACCCTGGAGGTGAGTTGCCCGTATCTTTGGGTCTTATTCTTTTCCTTACAGAGAAAAAAGACAGTACCAGGAAAAAAGATCAAGACGTTTGGCCATGGGGAAGGAAGGATGGGGGAGAGGAAAAGAGAACTAGCTGACCATTGAGCAAGTATCAGGCACTTCATATATTTCCTTTTACATTAAAACAAGAGTGTATTTATTGATTTTCTGATACTATATAATTATCATAAAAATCTCAAGCAAAAAGGAGAAAGTAAAAAACTTTCTCAATCTCATTTCCCAAAGGCAAACTCTAACTGGTTTGATGAATATAAAATATAATGTAATACTACTGATATAATAAACACTTGTACTTTGATTTCTGTCATCTTCATAATCCTGAAGATAGGTGGTAGTATCTTCATTTTAGAGATAGATAAAAGTCTAGGGAGATTACATACCTTGTCCAAGGTGGACAAGGTTCAAAACCAGAAAGCACGGTGACTTCAAAGTCCGGGTAACTTTTCAGCACTGTGCCTCTGGCAACTGCATCTTCTGGGCAGGTCCCCTGCCTAACACTTCTCTAAGTTCCCAGACCCCCCGTTTTGTTCCTATCCTGCCTCCATCCTACTTCAATCCTATAAAAGACTCCCTTAATTTCTGATAATGGCACTTTCTGATAAGAGAAGACAAGAATGAAAAATCTTCAACATGTAAAGCTATTTAGGAATGGAATTACAGGCTATAAGCAGGAACAACCTGCAAACCTCATTGGGTCTCTATGGCTTTTTTCAGTTGAACAGCTCAATATTAGAAATAGGTATTGCATTTTTCTCCATATAATCTCTCTCCCGACACCTTGCACCTATTTCCCCCCTCTCTCTTTTAAGTAGATGGTCAGGAAGAGCTCTGGGAAAATAGATTTCTAAATGGATTATATATTTAAAAAAAAAAAACCTAAGCAAACACACGAACAACAACAACAAAAACCGAACACTAAAGCATGAAGAATGCGAGTTCCCACCGCAACGTGCAGTACTGCAGCGCAGAAGTTAGAAAAGAAGACGGCTGCAGTCTGATAACTTAATAACAGTTTACTCCTGAATGGAGAAGGGAAGATAAGAAGGTTTTACTTAAGACAAGGGTTCTGCACATAAAAAGAATGGAACTAGAGTTGAAAAGAGCTATTTCATAACATTTTTTTTAAGAATGGGAATTCTTTTTTTTTTTAGAGGAATAACATTTAAAAAATATATTTATTTAGTTATTTGCCTGCCTTGGGTCCCAGCTGCAGCATGAGAGATCTTTCTCGCAGTGCTCAGGTTCAGTAGTTGTGGCCCAAGGGCTTAGCTGTGCTGCACTATGTGGGATCTTAATTCCCTGACCAGGGATTGAACCCACATCCCCTGTATTGCAAGGTGAATTCGTTGCCACTGGACCACCAAGAAAGTCCCTTGTGACATTCTTTAAAAAACAAAAACTTCAAGTATATTCTTTTAGTCAAAGCCCTCTTCTCAATCCTACCCCTAAACTGAAGCCCAGTCAATGTTAAAGGTACGGTCATCTTTAGCAAAAAAGGGGTTGTGGCTCAGAGTTGCTAGGCTTATCAGTTTGTTAAGAAATGCATCATAGTAAGAAAAGCCCAGAAATGAGAGACAAGACATTTGGATTGTTTTCATCGAAGCTTTGCCACCAATTTTCCTGGATAAGTCTCTTCATTCCTCCAGAAATTCAGATTCTNGTGGCTCAGAGTTGCTAGGCTTATCAGTTTGTTAAGAAATGCATCATAGTAAGAAAAGCCCAGAAATGAGAGACAAGACATTTGGATTGTTTTCATCGAAGCTTTGCCACCAATTTTCCTGGATAAGTCTCTTCATTCCTCCAGAAATTCAGATTCTCCAGTTGTAACATGGTGCTGTGTGCTGTACTTAGTCGCTCAGTCATGTCTGACTCTTTATGACCCCATGGACTGCAGCCTGCCAGGCTCCTCTGTCCATGGGATTCTACAGGCAAGAATACTGCTGTGGATTGCCATGCCCGCCTCTAGAGGATCTTCCCAAACCAAGGATCAAACCCAGCTTTGATCCACCTGCACTGCAGGTGGATTCTTTACTGTCTGAGGTACTAGGGAAGCCCTGTAATATGGTTCAGTTCAACCAAATGACATCTAAAGCTACTTCTAAAAAAGTGCTCTATAATGCTCCGTAGAGTTAGTCTTAGAGTCTTAGGTTATAAAAAATCAGCCTTTCCCAAGCTGTGTTCTATGAAATTTATTAGGTGTTAGGTGGAAGCTCTTCTGTAGTCAAATGATTTTAGGAAATGCTGGCTTAAGACCCATACTGCACTGAAAAAGCAGAGATGATGAAATAGCCATAATTTTCCATAATTTTACATGGCATTCTCTGAAATACAGTGTTGTGTTCCAGGGCCTCCACATGAGTCATCTCAAATGGGAACAACCTCTCTGGATGACGATAAGCAACCGACCTAAGCAGAAAATTACATTACCCAGTCTGATTACAGTGACATCATTATACAGAGAAGCTCTCTGATAGAATAAGTTTCCACTAATCCATTTTTTAAACAGATAATCAATAAGGGCTGAGCTAATGTCATTAAATTGCAACAATGATTCCCATCACTCAAAACTATAGATTAGAAAACTACTCAAGCAGGAAGGAAAACATTTACATTTAGAGAGTCCCAGGGTAATAGACTTTCAATTCCAAAGATAAATGTGTCTTGGAACATATTGTTGGCAGCCATCTGGATGCTGGAAGGAAATGGGTAATCTTTCTGATACCTAACTCCAAGTATTTCTTTCTTTACCTGGAGTACTTTTGCAGGGCATCTGAAATCAAAATGTTTAAGGCATAGAGTTATGTAACTATTAAGTTTGAATAGTATATGCAATAGTAGAACTGGACAGTGGAACGTAAAAGATTATGCAAGCCAAAGTGTCCCCACACTTAGAACATACGCACATACCAGCTACCTATTTGTAGTTAGAGGTAGGGTCAAGATCTAAATCTAACTTTCATTTCCTATTCTAGTGCTCAACACTTTATCAGGAAAAAAATATATAGAAGATATTTTTGTGAAAGAGCAATTTGCAAAGTTTTGCTTTTAAAATAGCCATTAAAAGTAGCAATATCTAGAAGACTCTATCTGTACCCTATCAATTCATTAAAACTACAAAAATATAACAAACTGGATTACACATGATTTTAGGAAAATATATCATGCTACATAATAACCAGAAGTGTTCATAACCCTGAATTATACAATTAGTTATTCATTCTTTCATTACTTCATCTAAATATTTGCTAAAATGCTAAAAGTGTTGGTTGCTCAGTTATATCCGACTCTTGTAACCCCATGGACTCCAGCTCACCAGGCTCTTCAGTTCATAGGATTTTGCAGGCAAGAATACTGGAATGGGTTGCCATTCACTTCTCCAGGGGATCTTCCCCACCCAGGAATGTGCTTTCAAACCCAGATCTCCTGCATTGCAGGCAGATGCTTTATCATCTGAGCCATATAGTTAAATCATACACTATGTCAGATACTATGGATTTAAACATGAATAAGATCATAAATCTCATATACAGCTTCTAGTCTTAATCTTTAGTCACTGCTGATGTGAAGATCAGTATTTTCTAAGCATTACTATGTGCAAGGCAGTAACCTGTCCTCAAGACTCTTAGGACCCAATAAATGAGATAAAACACATATGAATGTGGTAGGCAGAATTCTAAGATGGCTCCAGCTTTCCCAGGATTCTTGAATATGGTGGATTTTATTTTTGTGAATAGGTTATTATGGCACACAACTGATTTTAATATAGGGAATTTATTCTGGTGGACCTAATCTAACCACACAAGCCCTTTAAAAGCACAGTTTTCTCCAGCTGGTGGCAGAAGAAGTAGTCAGAGATTTGAAACACAGTTAAGATTTGATGTGCCATTGCTGGATTAAGATTGAGAAGGCCACATGTAAAGAAATCCAAGCAGACACTAGGAGCTGAGAGTGGCCCATGGCTGACAGTTGGCAAGCAAACAAGGAGCTCTAAGGCCTACAACCACAAGGAACTGAATTCTGCCAACAAGAATGAAAAAAAAAGCAGATTTCTCCAGACAAGAACTCAGCCCAGCCAGACACTTCGATTTTGACCTTTTAATACTCTAAGCAGAGAACCTAGCTACCCTGTCAGACTACTGACCTACAGAACTGTGAACTAAAAAATGGATGTTACACAGCAATAGGAATTTAACACAACAAACCATTACCAAGTATAGGAACTGTATGAGTTCAGAGCATCTGCTAAAGTGGCAAGACAGGTCTGGAATAATAATACATAACTGTGTGTGTGTGTGTTAGTCATTCAGTTGTGTCTGACTCTTTCCAACCCCATGGACTGTAGCCCACCAGAAGCTCCTATGTCCATGGAATTTTCCAGGCAAGAATGCTGGAGTGGGTAGCCATTTCCTTCTCCAGGTGATCTTCCTGATCCAGGGATTGAATCGGGGTCTTCTGCACTGCAGGCAGACTCTACCATCTGAGCTATCACATGCTATAATAATAATAATATATAGTCTCCCTTCAAACCAGGCTAGAAAAGTTTCCTTGTACTATAACAGAATCCATGTGTTCTCCAGAAATCTTGAGAGAAAACTCTCAAGTATGGCTATATTAATTCTATAGCTAAAGGTCTTGGAGAATATTATGGACTGTTTCACTAGAAACTTCTGATGCTTTTCCCTTCTTTATGAAGCACAAAATTTGCCCTAGAGCAAGCCTCTTTTCTGCCAAGTCAGGTTTCCTTTCCTTTCCTGGGCTATCTGCAACAAAACCTCCTCCTGGAAAGCACGGATCTTCTTTCTCCCTCTTTCCCTTCTATTTTCTCTTTCAAACATTTGTTAGCTGACCACTTTGTGCCAAACAATGTGCAGAGATAAAAGACTGCAGTGACTCAGAAGAGACGGAGATTACTTCTGGCTACCTGGGGATGGGGTATATTGGTAAGGTCAAAAATTACTCTACTTTGCTTTTGCATAAGCAAAGAAGTCACAATTCAGGAATCAAGAATGCTGAAGGAAGGGCAGTATACCCAAAATTCGAAAATCTCTATTCTTGTCATTCTTGTTACTGGATGCAAAGCCCTTGTCTAACACTGCAGCTGCTGCATGAGTTGGCATTCTCCTAATTTAAGCCTGATGAACAGAGGAAATCAGATTGCTCATACAATTCAATTATGTTGTCAAAGACACAAGCAGTTCCCTCTCAATTCACAGCAGTGTCTGCAAATTTAAAATATAGATGAGTTTCACAGGGATGAGCAAGGCTTCAGAACCAGTGATTACATGTATTGTGCTCACTTAGTGCTAGAAATGCTCAAAATAAAGATTTAAAAGGAAAATCTTTAAAAGCCCATCTTATCTGTATTACAAGGAGAACAAACCAGTCAGTCCTCAAGGAAATCAATCCTGAATATTCATCGGAAGGACCTAAACCTCCAATTCTTTGGCCACCTGATGACGACTCATTAGAAAAGGCCCTGATGCTGGGAAAGATTGGCAACAGAAGGGGACAACAGAGGACGAGATGGTTGGATGGCATCACTGACTCAATGGACATGAGTCTGAGCAAGCTCCTGGAGCTGGTGATGGACCGGGAAGCCTGGCGTGCTGCAGTCCATGGGGTCACAAAGATTGGGGCACGACTGAGCGACTGAACTGCACTCTCTGTATTACACTTTACCTGCATCACCAATCTCTTCCTTAGTTGTTTCGAGTTTTGTTGGGTTTTGAAGAAGTTTCACATGTGCTTTAAGAAGGATGTATAGTTACCCATGGAACAGCATGGTGGGTAAGAACTTCAATCCTGTGACTCCCCAGATCAGGGGAAAATCTTTAAATAATAGTGTCAGCCTTCCAGACGGAATCCAAGGTTCCACATCTGAGGATTCAACCAACCAGAGCAGTACTTGTATGTGTGTGAGTGTGGTGTGTGTGTGTGTGCATGCGCACTCAGCCGCTGTCATGTCCAAGTCTTTTGTGACCCCATGGGCTGTAGCCCATCAGGCTCCTCTGTCCATGGGGTTTTCCAGACAAGAATACTAGAGTGGGTTGCCATTTCCTCTTCCAGGGTATGTTCCTGACCCAGTGATCCAGCCTGCATCTCCTGCATTGGCAGGTGGGTTCTTTACTGCTGAGCCACCAGGGAAGCCTGTTACTTCAAATGTCCCCATTTAGATCCACATGCTATTGCTGTCTGGGATTTTTATTGTCTTTTTAAAATTCCATAATTATACAACATTCTTTAACAATGTTCATTTAGACTTATACAGGAAAGTTTATTCCTTTATTTGCTCACCTCTCTTCCCAGCACTTAGTGATGTTTAGTATCTTTTCATGTACCTATTGGAGATATGCATATATTGTTTGGAAAAATGTCTATCCACCTCTTCTGTCCATTTTTAAATTGGGTTGTTTTTAGTTGTTGAGTATGAATTCTATATATTTTGAGGTATTAATCTCTTATCAGATATATCATTTGCAAATATCTTCTCCGATCTGGTAGGTTGTCCTTGACCAATGGTTTTCTCTGTTGTGCAGAAGCTTTTCAGTTTGAGGTAATACCATTTGCTTATTTTTGCGTTTGTTTCTCTAGCCTGAGGAGACATACCTAGAATGATATTGCGAAGAGCAATGTCAAAGAGCATACTGCCTTTAGGAGGTTTATGGTTTCAGGTCTTTTATTCAAGTCTTTGATCCATTTTGAGTTAATCATGTATGGTGTAAGACAGTGGTTTTCTTCCTTCCTTCCTTTCTGAGTTAGGAATTGTTCCCTTCTCTTTAATTTTTTGGACAGTTTGAGAAGGATAGGTATTACATGTTCTTTGACTGTGTGGTAGAATTCACCTGGGAAGCAATCTGGTCCTGGACTTTAGTGACTGGGGGGATTTTTGATTACTGTTTCAATCTCTGTATTAGTGAGCAGTCTTCAGACTTTCTTCCTGATTAGGTCTCGGAAAGTTGTATGAATCTAAGAATTTGTCCATTTCTTGTAGATTGCCCAATTTGTGGGTGTATAGCAGCAGCTGTTAATAATATGCTCTTATAATTCTATTTCTGTGGTATATAGTTATTTCTTTTCTTTCACTTCTGATTTATCAGGCTCCTCTACTTCTTCTTAGTTAATTTTAATCAATCTCATTGATTTTTTCCAAGAACCAGCTTTTAGTTTCATTGAGATTTTCTATTGTCTTTTATTCTCATTTCATTTATTTCTGCTCTGATCTTTATTATTTTCTTCCCTCTACTAACTTTCGTCTTTGCTTGTTCTTTCCTTACTAGTTCCCTTAGGTGTAAGATTAGATTATTTATCTGAAATTTTTCTTATTTCTTGAGATAGACCTCTATTGCTGTAAACTTTCTTATTACCACTTTTGCTGTATCCCATAAATTTTGGTGTGTCATGTTTTCATTATCTTCAGATAATTTTTTAATTTCTCCCTTGATTTCTTTGTTGAGTAAAGTTATTTAATAGCATGTTTCTCAGTCTCCACAGATGTGTGATTTTTCCAGTTTCCTCCTTGTGGGTGATTTCTAATTTCATTCCACCACTCTTGTTTTCTTTTTCCCAATTCATTTTGCACTCACTTTGTTTTTCCTTTTTNTAGAAAAGTTTCCTTGTACTATAACAGAATCCATGTGTTCTCCAGAAATCTTGAGAGAAAACTCTCAAGTATGGCTATATTAATTCTATAGCTAAAGGTCTTGGAGAATATTATGGACTGTTTCACTAGAAACTTCTGATGCTTTTCCCTTCTTTATGAAGCACAAAATTTGCCCTAGAGCAAGCCTCTTTTCTGCCAAGTCAGGTTTCCTTTCCTTTCCTGGGCTATCTGCAACAAAACCTCCTCCTGGAAAGCACGGATCTTCTTTCTCCCTCTTTCCCTTCTATTTTCTCTTTCAAACATTTGTTAGCTGACCACTTTGTGCCAAACAATGTGCAGAGATAAAAGACTGCAGTGACTCAGAAGAGACGGAGATTACTTCTGGCTACCTGGGGATGGGGTATATTGGTAAGGTCAAAAATTACTCTACTTTGCTTTTGCATAAGCAAAGAAGTCACAATTCAGGAATCAAGAATGCTGAAGGAAGGGCAGTATACCCAAAATTCGAAAATCTCTATTCTTGTCATTCTTGTTACTGGATGCAAAGCCCTTGTCTAACACTGCAGCTGCTGCATGAGTTGGCATTCTCCTAATTTAAGCCTGATGAACAGAGGAAATCAGATTGCTCATACAATTCAATTATGTTGTCAAAGACACAAGCAGTTCCCTCTCAATTCACAGCAGTGTCTGCAAATTTAAAATATAGATGAGTTTCACAGGGATGAGCAAGGCTTCAGAACCAGTGATTACATGTATTGTGCTCACTTAGTGCTAGAAATGCTCAAAATAAAGATTTAAAAGGAAAATCTTTAAAAGCCCATCTTATCTGTATTACAAGGAGAACAAACCAGTCAGTCCTCAAGGAAATCAATCCTGAATATTCATCGGAAGGACCTAAACCTCCAATTCTTTGGCCACCTGATGACGACTCATTAGAAAAGGCCCTGATGCTGGGAAAGATTGGCAACAGAAGGGGACAACAGAGGACGAGATGGTTGGATGGCATCACTGACTCAATGGACATGAGTCTGAGCAAGCTCCTGGAGCTGGTGATGGACCGGGAAGCCTGGCGTGCTGCAGTCCATGGGGTCACAAAGATTGGGGCACGACTGAGCGACTGAACTGCACTCTCTGTATTACACTTTACCTGCATCACCAATCTCTTCCTTAGTTGTTTCGAGTTTTGTTGGGTTTTGAAGAAGTTTCACATGTGCTTTAAGAAGGATGTATAGTTACCCATGGAACAGCATGGTGGGTAAGAACTTCAATCCTGTGACTCCCCAGATCAGGGGAAAATCTTTAAATAATAGTGTCAGCCTTCCAGACGGAATCCAAGGTTCCACATCTGAGGATTCAACCAACCAGAGCAGTACTTGTATGTGTGTGAGTGTGGTGTGTGTGTGTGTGCATGCGCACTCAGCCGCTGTCATGTCCAAGTCTTTTGTGACCCCATGGGCTGTAGCCCATCAGGCTCCTCTGTCCATGGGGTTTTCCAGACAAGAATACTAGAGTGGGTTGCCATTTCCTCTTCCAGGGTATGTTCCTGACCCAGTGATCCAGCCTGCATCTCCTGCATTGGCAGGTGGGTTCTTTACTGCTGAGCCACCAGGGAAGCCTGTTACTTCAAATGTCCCCATTTAGATCCACATGCTATTGCTGTCTGGGATTTTTATTGTCTTTTTAAAATTCCATAATTATACAACATTCTTTAACAATGTTCATTTAGACTTATACAGGAAAGTTTATTCCTTTATTTGCTCACCTCTCTTCCCAGCACTTAGTGATGTTTAGTATCTTTTCATGTACCTATTGGAGATATGCATATATTGTTTGGAAAAATGTCTATCCACCTCTTCTGTCCATTTTTAAATTGGGTTGTTTTTAGTTGTTGAGTATGAATTCTATATATTTTGAGGTATTAATCTCTTATCAGATATATCATTTGCAAATATCTTCTCCGATCTGGTAGGTTGTCCTTGACCAATGGTTTTCTCTGTTGTGCAGAAGCTTTTCAGTTTGAGGTAATACCATTTGCTTATTTTTGCGTTTGTTTCTCTAGCCTGAGGAGACATACCTAGAATGATATTGCGAAGAGCAATGTCAAAGAGCATACTGCCTTTAGGAGGTTTATGGTTTCAGGTCTTTTATTCAAGTCTTTGATCCATTTTGAGTTAATCATGTATGGTGTAAGACAGTGGTTTTCTTCCTTCCTTCCTTTCTGAGTTAGGAATTGTTCCCTTCTCTTTAATTTTTTGGACAGTTTGAGAAGGATAGGTATTACATGTTCTTTGACTGTGTGGTAGAATTCACCTGGGAAGCAATCTGGTCCTGGACTTTAGTGACTGGGGGGATTTTTGATTACTGTTTCAATCTCTGTATTAGTGAGCAGTCTTCAGACTTTCTTCCTGATTAGGTCTTGGAAAGTTGTATGATTCTAAGAATTTGTCCATTTCTTGTAGATTGCCCAATTTGTGGGTGTATAGCAGCAGCTGTTAATAATATGCTCTTATAATTCTATTTCTGTGGTATATAGTTATTTCTTTTCTTTCACTTCTGATTTATCAGGCTCCTCTACTTCTTCTTAGTTAATTTTAATCAATCTCATTGATTTTTTCCAAGAACCAGCTTTTAGTTTCATTGAGATTTTCTATTGTCTTTTATTCTCATTTCATTTATTTCTGCTCTGATCTTTATTATTTTCTTCCCTCTACTAACTTTCGTCTTTGCTTGTTCTTTCCTTACTAGTTCCCTTAGGTGTAAGATTAGATTATTTATCTGAAATTTTTCTTATTTCTTGAGATAGACCTCTATTGCTGTAAACTTTCTTATTACCACTTTTGCTGTATCCCATAAATTTTGGTGTGTCATGTTTTCATTATCTTCAGATAATTTTTTAATTTCTCCCTTGATTTCTTTGTTGAGTAAAGTTATTTAATAGCATGTTTCTCAGTCTCCACAGATGTGTGATTTTTCCAGTTTCCTCCTTGTGGGTGATTTCTAATTTCATTCCACCACTCTTGTTTTCTTTTTCCCAATTCATTTTGCACTCACTTTGTTTTTCCTTTTTAAAAAAAAAAAATTCATGGAGGGATATGAACGAGGGAAGTTTAGAGACTTCATGTTTTTGAGGGCCTAGCAATGATTAAAAATGATATTTTAACTGTAGTTCATCAAGGACCTAGTTATATAATGGGAAGGATCTTTAAAATCTGTTGTACCATGTTGACATCACAGTAAAAAGTCTTCCACATTTCCCACCACTGTCCCTTCTATCCCGCTCCTGTCCCTAAAGGCAACCAATGATTTCAGCTTCTTTGCCTCTTTCCAGAGATATTCTATACTCATGTCACTATTGTTTAGTTGCTAAGTCATATCCGACTTCGCACGACCCCATGGACTACAGTGTACCAGGCTTCCCTGTCCTTCACTATCTCCTGGAGTTTGCTCAAACTCATGTCCGTTGAGTCAGAGATGCCATCCAACCATCTTATCCCTCTGTCACCCTCTTTTCCTCCTGCCCTTGATCTTTCCTAGCATTGTGGTCTTTTCCAATGAGTCAGCTCTTTGCATCAGGTGGCCAAAGTATTGGAGCTTTAGCTTCAGCATCAGTCCTTCTAATGAATATTCATGGTTGATTTTCTTTGGATTGACTGGTTTGATATTGCTGACCCAGGGGTCTAACCAGGGTCTCCTCCATTGCAGGCAGATTCTTTACCATCTGAGTCATTAGGAAAGTTCATACTTATGTAGGTAACTGAATTTATAATTTTTCTTCTTTTATGCAAATAGTAACAGACTATATATACTTTGTACTTCATCTTTTTTAATTTAAAAAGATCTTAGAAATTGTTCCATATCAATACAAAAAGAGCTTCTTCATCTTCTTTATGGCTTCATTTTAAAGCAATTTAACAGGCCATCGAAAATCTCAACCTGTTCCCTCAGTGCTCTTTACTCCTTCAGGACTATGTCCTCATGAGACTTTTCATCTACTTATCGGTCATGTGTTTATGTTCTTTAGAGAACCATCTATTCAAATCCCTTGACCATTTCTTTCATTGTCTTTTAATTTTTGAATTTTACAAGTTATTTTCATATTCTATTGATTAGATGCTTATCAGATACATAATTTGTAAATATTTTGTCCCATTTTGTGGTTTGTGTTTTCACTTTATTGATAGTGTCCTGTGAAACACATTCTTAATCTTGATGAAACTGATCACTTTTTTTTCTTTTATTGCTTGTCCTTTTGACATAGTATCTGAAAACAGAAACAAAGACTCCCCACTGTCCAGTCCAAGGCCACAAAGACTGACCCTTATATTTTCTCCTAAGAATGGTGTGTGCATGTGTGCACACGCACGTGCTCAGTCTCTCAGTCATGTCCAGCTCTTTGAAACCCCGTGGGCTGTAGCCTACCAGGCTCCGCTGTCCATGGGATTTTTCCGGCAAGAATACTAGAGTAGATTGCCATTTCCCTCTCCAGAGGCTCTTCCCTAACTAGCAACCGAACCCATTTTCCTCCTGCTTGGCAGACAGATTCTTTACCACTGTGCCACCTGGGAAACTTATAACTACTGTCAGCAACTAATCCTCTCACTTTTGTTTACCTGGGAATCCCGTATTGTCCCCATTCGTGAAGAATAATGTTGTTGGATATTGAGCTCTTGATTGACAGGTTTTTTTAGTATTTTGAATGTGTCATCCCACTGCCTTGTGCCACTGCCTTCATCATTTCTGATGAAAAATAAGCTGATAATCTTTTTAAAGATTCCTTATAAATGATATGAGACACTTCTCTTTTGCCATTTTCAGACTGTCTTTGGGTTTGGCTTTCAACAAAATTGAATTATGATGTCTCTAGGTATGGATCTCTTTTGAGCTTATCCTACACTTGGAATTTTTTGAGCTTCTTGAATATATAAAATCATGTATTTCATCAAATTTGATAAGTTTTCTGGCTTTATTTCTCTAGATATTCTTTTTCCTGGTTTTATTTTTTCAAATAGTCTTTCCTTTGTCTGTCACCTTTAAGAACTCCTATTATGTTTACATTGGTATGCTTGTTGATGTGCCAGAAGACTCTGAGGTTCTGTTTTTCTTCTTTTTTATTTCAGTTCCACAGATTGTATATAATTTCAGTTGACCAATCTTCAAGTTCACTGATTTTATCCCTGCTTAGATCTACTATTGAACCTCTCTAGTGAATTCTGCCAGAGAAGGCAATGGCAACCCACTCCAGTACTCTTGTCTGGAAAATCATGGACGGAGGAGCCTGGTAGGCTACAGTCCATGGGGTCGCAAAGAGTCAGACATGACTTTCACTTTTCAGTTTCATGCATTGGAAAAGGAAATGGCAACCCACTCCAGCATTCTTGCCTGGAGAATCCCAGGGACGGGGGAGCCTGGTGGGCTGCCATCTATGGGGTCGCACAGAGTTGGACACGACTGAAGCGACTTAGCAGCAGCAGCAGCAGCAGTGAATTCTGCATTTCTGTTATTGTACTGTAGAATTTCTTTGTATATATATGCACATACATGCACACAGATTTTCTATCTTTTTATTATTCTCTACTTGGGGAGACATCATACTCATATTTTCCTTTAATACTTTATACATCATTTGCTTTAATTATTTAAACATATTTAAAATAGCTAACTAAAGGGCCTGTCTATTAAATGTCCCACAATTGGAGTCTTCAGAGACAGTTTCTATTGAGTATCTTTTTTTTCCTCCATGTATAGGCCATACTTTTCTGCTATTTGCATATCTTGCAAGTTTTTTTGAAAAGCAGGCATTTTAAGTAATATAGTGTGGCAGCTCTGGAGGACAGGATCTCTCAAGTGTTCAGGTTAGTTGTTGTTCCTGCTGCTGCTTTTCCCCCCCATTTGTTTGTTTAGTGATTTTGATGAACAAGTGCCTGCATTCTTTTTCATTCAAGAAGTTTTTTAAAAGTTTTTTCTAACTTTTTCTTTTATGATAGAGAATAGCAGATTAACAATGTTGTCATAGTTTCAAGTGGACAGCAAAGGGACTCAGCCATACATGCACACATATCCATTCTCCGCCAACTCCCCTCCCATCCACGTTGCCACATATCATTGAGCAGAGTTCCCTGTGCTATACAGTAGGACTTTGTTATCAACCTAAAATATATCAGTGTGTAATATGCATCCCAAACTCCCTAACTATCCCTTCTCCCCATCCTTCCCCTTCGGCAACCATAAATTCATTCTCTGACTCTGTGAGTCTGTCTCTGTTTTATAGATAAGTTTATTTGTACCACTGCTTTTGTGTACTCTTTGTTTTGTGTGGTCTGTGAAGTCACTGTTTGGTTAGCTCAGTGGTCTCCTAATGACTGGAAATTTCTTTAAATGCCTGGGACCAGTAAGTCTCCTAGTCTTTGCTGAGAGTCTGTGTGTGTTGGGCAAGGACTTTGAAACTCAGCTATGCAGTTCACAACTCTGATTTAGCCTATAAACCCTCCTTATACTAAGCCTCATGTTAGCCAGAGGCGAGAGACTGGGGTCTTATCAGGTGTTTCTGGTACATGCACACAGTGCTGCATATGCACGTGGCCTTCTGTGCTGGGCTTAGTTGGTCAGTCATGTCCGACTCTTTGCGTCCCCGTGGACTGTAGCCCACCAGGCTCCTCCCTCCATGGGATTCTCCAGGCAGGAATACTGGAGTGGGGTGCCATTTCCTTCTCTAGGGGATCTGCTCAACCCAGGGACAGAACCCGGGTCTCCCGCATTCCAGGCAGACGCTTTAGCCTCTGAGGCACCAGGGAACCATAAGTCAAATAATGACAATTCTCTGGCAATGTGGCTTCAAAGGAACTCCATCCTCATTCTACCCATCCAGTGGCTGACAGACTGCTGGTTTTAATGGTGATTGTAGGCTACTGGTTTTCAAGGCTACAGAGGAGCTGAGGCATGAGGACTTGAATAGGGCAAGTTACAGCACCACAAGATTTTTTGTTCTTACTGAGATTTAGCCATTTTTAAAACGTTCTCTGCATTGCCGTAAGCCTTTATTTAGTTTACATCCATAGTTCTGACTAAGTTGATTCTGACTATCTTTGCTGGTACTCTCATTGCTTTGATGGAGAGGACTGTCAGAGGTCTTTACTCCATCATTCTTACTGAAACAGCTCTTAATTTCCTTCCTGACTTAGGCAATTCTTCTTAACTTGACCCACTCTTCATTTTCTTTATTTCTGTTTCCTCACACTATCTTCTGGTGCATAATTTCCTTCCTCTTGAATCGAGAGTCACTGTGCACTTCTGTGAGACATTTCCATGTCATCCTCTGACGTATTCTTCAATCTGTGGTAATTTTCTGTTCCTAAATACCCTCTTCCTATTATGGCAAACTCTGATTCATTCTTTATGATCTAGTTCAAATATCAACTCTTCTGTAAGGTCCTCCTCACTCCAGCTAGCAATGAACAAAATCAGTCATCCCTGCCCCTCTTCCTATGGCCCTCTTTATACGCATCTATTTATTATAGCTAATATTTAATGTATCCTGTTTCCTTTGCTGTTGTTGTTCGGTCATTAAGTTATATCCGACTCTTTGTAAGCTCATGGACTGCAGCATGCCAGGCTCCTCCGTCCTCTACTATTTCCCAGTATTTGTTTGTTCAAATTCATGTCCACTGAGTTGGTGATGCTATCTAACCATCTCATCCTGTCTCCTTTACTAGACTGCAAATCTTTCAGGACAGATACTATACCTTTTCATCTTTGTACATCTTTGTATTAAAATCTAATACAGAGAAGGTATTGAGAAAATGTTTTTTGAATTGATTTTCAGTAAAGAAGTTACCACTCTACTGGTGATAAAAACCAATCTCATCAAAGGCATTAAGTCCTCAGATGAAAGCAGAAGCTTATGGTCACAACTGAATTTTATCATATAAATCTAATTTTAAAAAGTCTTATAGTTAACAGAATAAACAGAAAAGTCATGTAATTCCTTTTTATTTAACTTTGAGAAAATATCACTTGGAATCAGATTAGTGAGAACGTCCTTCTGGTGCTCTGGACTGACTCTCTGGACACCTGGGTTCTCTTTCAATCCACCTTCTGACCTGCTGTAGGATTCTGAAGGAGCCAAAAAGAATCTGTCCTTTAATGTGGAAGTGATTAATTTCATCTTTAACCCATATATGCTCTATCAAATTTATATTTTTTAAGAGTTCTCTTTCCTATATGCTGTATGGAAAAAGCATTACAAGAAGACAAAGAGGAAGCAGGACGAGTAGATAGGAAGCCACCTCAAAAGTCTAAGGAAAAACTGACGGCAACCTGAACCAAAGTGAAATGAGATGATATGAGAAATTCTGGAGACAGAAAATACTTGATGTGGTGTCAGGCTGAAAGTGAAAAGTGAAGGGGCTTCCCTGCTAGTTCAGATGGTAAAGAATCTGCCTGCAGTGCAGGAGATGCAAGTTTAATTCCTGGGTTAGAAGATCCCCTGAAGAAGGAAATGGAAACCTGCTCCAGTATTCTTGCCTGGAGAATTGTGTGGACAAAGGAGCCTGGTGCGCTACAGTCCACGGGGTCGCAAAGAGTCAGACATGACTAAGTAATACTTTCACTTTTTTCCTTTCACTTTTCTTAGATGTGAAAAATAAGGGGAAAGGAGTCAAAGCTCATCCAAAAGTTATAGCTTGAATGGTTAGATTGCAGTATTATTGTTATTTATTAAGATGGGGGAAAGTGTTGAGGAAGAAATGGGTTTCAAAGGGAAAATATTTAAGGGCCCTGTTTTTGGTCATGAATATAAGACATTAAGTGGAGATGTCATGCAGATAATTGAAACTCAAAGGACAGATATTACCAGAAATAAAAATTTGGAAGTTATAAGATCAAGACAGTATAAAATCTACAGCACTGGTTGAGATAACCTAAGAAAATAATTAACAGAGAGAAAAGGGATGCGGGCTCAGTTTTGAGCCCTGAGGAATCCCAACATTTAGGGATCAGGTAGAGGGAGATTAACAAGGAAATCTACTAAAAAAGAACAGCCACTAAGGTAAAAGAAAGAAATAGGGAGTGGCTCGCTGTGCTGAATGTTGCTGACAGAGCAATTTCAGTGAGGACAGAGAAAAAATGTCCAGCTAGGAGTGCTGGTCCTTTGAAAGGCGTCTTTTCAGTGGAGTTGAAGGGGATGGTGCAGAAGCCAGACTGTACTGAGCTGATGAGTAAATGGAAGGTGAGAAAGAGATGACTTCACGTACAGACAAATTTCTTGAAATGTTTGTTTCCCCTTGACTTCAGTGACACTATACTTCCCTGATTCTTCAGCCTATCTGACTGCCTTTCTTTGGTCATGTTTGCTGAGTTACCCTCTACTTAGCTTTAAATGTTGAAGTTCTTCATAATTTAGGTCATCTAATGATGTTTCCTCCCTTTCACCTAACAGCTTCAGTTACCACATGCAGGCCAGTGACTCCCAGATTTTACACTGGATCTTTGTCTCAGATCTCCCCTCTGAGCTCTAGAATTGCATATTCAATTGCCTGGTCAAGATCTCGAAATTAACCTGTATTCCCCTTCCACACCTTTTCCACCTTTTCCACTTTTTCTTCTCTGTGTGTCAAATTCTCTGCAGATTATATCATTATCTTCTCCTTAGTTTAAGACAGACACCTGGGAGTCATGCTTCATTTCTTTCTCTCCCTGTGTACCACACTCAATCCAACAGGAAGTCCTGTTCATTCTACTTTCACATATGTCTCATTTACAGAGTATCTATGGGTCAAACATTCAAAGACTCTTCACCTACATTATCTTTCTCATTAAGGGTCACAAATACCCAGTATAGCAGGTATCATCCCCATCTTGAAACTGAAGCTTAGAAAGGGTAAGAAAGTTATTGTGATAGTAAATGACAGAGAAAGAGAGATTCAAGACTAAAGACTGTAACTCCACACTACCTCTGACCCTATTACTCAACCTCTCTGAGGCCAAGTCTCTTCAGGAGTAAAATGGACCTAATACTTCCCATCTTTAGGCTACTGTTTAAAAATTTAAAATAAACTATAAGTTACACATACCTACTGGGTATCAGTTCAATAAATATTAAGTTCCTTTACAGTCTTTTACTCCTTCTTCTACACATCTTTTTTCTGGGACAAATTCAGCAATATTAGGATGATAGAGCTGAACAAAGATTGCTCCTTGGTTTCAAGAAGCAAATATTTTAAGGAGACAAAATGAAAAAAACATAAAACAATGGATAATAATATAAGACAGAGGATAACTGAGCATTAAATTGCATAGCAGTCTTTTTATAATAAAATTTCAGAGAAAGGGGAAAGGGCAGTTGGGAGGAAGGGGATGGAAGTAGGCTTCTGGAAAGGTCTATTAGGACAGGAAGGATATACATTAAGGATATCAGCAAAGAGGGGCAGGACACTCAGAAAATAAAGTTACTGATATGGAAATGAGAAAAACATGCTCAGGATCAATGATGAGAGCAAACTGATTTCAGCAAGAGGTACTTACTTTTCCCCACATCAAAGTATTTTACTACTAAGTTTCCTTGAAACAATTTAAGTTCCCAGTGGAACAAAGGAAAATTTGAGCCCAGTATTAAGATCAAATATCTTGGCAGGCAAAGCCATTATTAAACCATCTGCCCACCTTCCCAGGGAATAGGAACAAGCCTCAGATTCTGACCCACAGAAGACAAAAATAACTCATATGCTGTGGTATGTTCTGAAAATAACATTACACTGTCAAAAGGGGCTAATGACGTCAAACACATTTTCCTAGCTTGCATCTCTCAGTTGACAGCAAGCAACCAAGAGCATTCATATGTCTAAAGTTTCCTTGGATTAAAAACCCACAAAGACTACTAATAATAATATACCCAGTATATCTGGGGCTTGAATTAATAAATTTTAATTATCCAGGGGCATGTTCAATAAACCAATTTGGCTTCTATGACAATGAAATGGTGATACATAATTTGCTCCAACATTCAGCAAAGCTTCTGGACAATGGCATCATAACATATTA
Source organism: Raphicerus campestris (assembly GCA_006410735.1). Classification (NCBI taxonomy): domain Eukaryota; kingdom Metazoa; phylum Chordata; class Mammalia; order Artiodactyla; family Bovidae; genus Raphicerus; species Raphicerus campestris. Next base: position 1,274,099 of record SJYW01013781.1, read on the forward strand.
GAGTGGAAAGAAAGTTAAAGATTTCTTTGGTTTTATTTTACTAATGAAGACACAGGAGCCCAAAGGGGATAAGTGATAAGTTCAAAGTCAAAGGGACCCTGAAGGACAGAAGGTCATCAGGATGGCAAACAGATCCTGGAGGAAGAGTCACATAGGGCCCCTGGTGAGAAAGGTAACGAAAATGAAGAGAAAGGAAAATACAGAGCTTCTCTCAGAGCACCAGTGCTTCTTCAGTACTGATCAAGAAACATAAAAGCTTATTCTGAAGTCACCTCAAATTCTGGCTCAGCAATCTCTCTCCCCAGTTCCCCATAAGCTGCTGCCTTGCATTTATTTGATGGTCAAGTCCTCTATTCCAATGATCAGCAAGCAGAGATGTCAAGTCATGGGCAAATTACAGAGGCTAGACCACTGTTAAGTTTCCACTAAATCTTGAGATTTCATTATTTTGACAGAAGTAAATATATAGCAGAAATAATACCCATAATCCAGCATTAAATCAGTCAAAATTCAGGTCTTCGGATTTCTAATCCAGTGCTATTCTCCAGTGTAATAAGGGACTAACACATGGAACAAAGAACCTACAAAATAACATATATTATGGGACTATAAAAGTCCCCAGATGTGTAGAGCAGCAATGGATATATCTCCTCTTCCCAACCCAGGGACTGAACCTGCATCTCCTGCACTGACAGGTGGATTCTTTACCACTGAACCACCAGGGAAGCCCATTCTTTCCTTGTAGGGCCTAGAATTATGTATATGCTAAGCAGGAGAAGGCAATGGCACCCCACTCCAGCACTCTTGCCTGGAAAATCCCAGGGATGGAGGAGTCTGGTGGGCTACAGTCCATGGCGTTGCTAAGAGTTGGACATGACTGAGCAACTTCACTTTCACTTTTCACTTTCATGCACTAGAGAAGGAAATGGCAACCCACTCCAGTGTTCTTGCCTGGAGAATCCCAGGGACGGGGGAGCCTGGTGGGCTGCTGTCTATGGGGTCGCACAGAGTCGGACACGACTAAAGCGACTTAGCAGCACCAGCAGCAGCAGCAGAAGGTGCCTACAAGACCAGCCCGAGGGAAAACTTGGGGCGCTGAGTCTCTAGTGAGCTTTCTTGGAAGACAGCATTTCTACTTGCCACAANGTCATGTTTGCTGAGTTACCCTCTACTTAGCTTTAAATGTTGAAGTTCTTCATAATTTAGGTCATCTAATGATGTTCCCTCCCTTTCACCTAACAGCTTCAGTTACCACATGCAGGCCAGTGACTCCCAGATTTTACACTGGATCTTTGTCTCAGATCTCCCCTCTGAGCTCTAGAATTGCATATTCAATTGCCTGGTCAAGATCTCGAAATTAACCTGTATTCCCCTTCCACACCTTTTCCACCTTTTCCACTTTTTCTTCTCTGTGTGTCAAATTCTCTGCAGATTATATCATTATCTTCTCCTTAGTTTAAGACAGACACCTGGGAGTCATGCTTCATTTCTTTCTCTCCCTGTGTACCACACTCAATCCAACAGGAAGTCCTGTTCATTCTACTTTCACATATGTCTCATTTACAGAGTATCTATGGGTCAAACATTCAAAGACTCTTCACCTACATTATCTTTCTCATTAAGGGTCACAAATACCCAGTAGAGCAGGTATCATCCCCATCTTGAAACTGAAGCTTAGAAAGGGTAAGAAAGTTATTGTGATAGTAAATGACAGAGAAAGAGAGATTCAAGACTAAAGACTGTAACTCCACACTACCTCTGACCCTATTACTCAACCTCTCTGAGGCCAAGTCTCTTCAGGAGTAAAATGGACCTAATACTTCCCATCTTTAGGCTACTGTTTAAAAATTTAAAATAAACTATAAGTTACACATACCTACTGGGTATCAGTTCAATAAATATTAAGTTCCTTTACAGTCTTTTACTCCTTCTTCTACACATCTTTTTTCTGGGACAAATTCAGCAATATTAGGATGATAGAGCTGAACAAAGATTGCTCCTTGGTTTCAAGAAGCAAATATTTTAAGGAGACAAAATGAAAAAAACATAAAACAATGGATAATAATATAAGACAGAGGATAACTGAGCATTAAATTGCATAGCAGTCTTTTTATAATAAAATTTCAGAGAAAGGGGAAAGGGCAGTTGGGAGGAAGGGGATGGAAGTAGGCTTCTGGAAAGGTCTATTAGGACAGGAAGGATATACATTAAGGATATCAGCAAAGAGGGGCAGGACACTCAGAAAATAAAGTTACTGATATGGAAATGAGAAAAACATGCTCAGGATCAATGATGAGAGCAAACTGATTTCAGCAAGAGGTACTTACTTTTCCCCACATCAAAGTATTTTACTACTAAGTTTCCTTGAAACAATTTAAGTTCCCAGTGGAACAAAGGAAAATTTGAGCCCAGTATTAAGATCAAATATCTTGGCAGGCAAAGCCATTATTAAACCATCTGCCCACCTTCCCAGGGAATAGGAACAAGCCTCAGATTCTGACCCACAGAAGACAAAAATAACTCATATGCTGTGGTGTGTTCTGAGAATAACATTACACTGTCAAAAGGGGCTAATGACGTCAAACACATTTTCCTAGCTTGCATTCTCAGTTGACAGCAAGCAACCAAGAGCATTCATATGTCTAAAGTTTCCTTGGATTAAAAACCCACAAAGACCACTAATAATAATATACCCAGTACATCTGGGGCTTGAATTAATAAGTTTTAATTATCCAGGGGCCTGTTCAATAAACCAATTTGGCTTCTATGACAATGAAATTGTGATACATAATTTGCTCCAACATTCAGCAAAGCTTCTGGACAATGGCATCATAANTGGACTGTAGCCCACCAGGCTCCTCCCTCCATGGGATTCTCCAGGCAGGAATACTGGAGTGGGGTGCCATTTCCTTCTCTAGGGGATCTGCTCAACCCAGGGACAGAACCCGGGTCTCCCGCATTCCAGGCAGACGCTTTAGCCTCTGAGGCACCAGGGAACCATAAGTCAAATAATGACAATTCTCTGGCAATGTGGCTTCAAAGGAACTCCATCCTCATTCTACCCATCCAGTGGCTGACAGACTGCTGGTTTTAATGGTGATTGTAGGCTACTGGTTTTCAAGGCTACAGAGGAGCTGAGGCATGAGGACTTGAATAGGGCAAGTTACAGCACCACAAGATTTTTTGTTCTTACTGAGATTTAGCCATTTTTAAAACGTTCTCTGCATTGCCGTAAGCCTTTATTTAGTTTACATCCATAGTTCTGACTAAGTTGATTCTGACTATCTTTGCTGGTACTCTCATTGCTTTGATGGAGAGGACTGTCAGAGGTCTTTACTCCATCATTCTTACTGAAACAGCTCTTAATTTCCTTCCTGACTTAGGCAATTCTTCTTAACTTGACCCACTCTTCATTTTCTTTATTTCTGTTTCCTCACACTATCTTCTGGTGCATAATTTCCTTCCTCTTGAATCGAGAGTCACTGTGCACTTCTGTGAGACATTTCCATGTCATCCTCTGACGTATTCTTCAATCTGTGGTAATTTTCTGTTCCTAAATACCCTCTTCCTATTATGGCAAACTCTGATTCATTCTTTATGATCTAGTTCAAATATCAACTCTTCTGTAAGGTCCTCCTCACTCCAGCTAGCAATGAACAAAATCAGTCATCCCTGCCCCTCTTCCTATGGCCCTCTTTATACGCATCTATTTATTATAGCTAATATTTAATGTATCCTGTTTCCTTTGCTGTTGTTGTTCGGTCATTAAGTTATATCCGACTCTTTGTAAGCTCATGGACTGCAGCATGCCAGGCTCCTCCGTCCTCTACTATTTCCCAGTATTTGTTTGTTCAAATTCATGTCCACTGAGTTGGTGATGCTATCTAACCATCTCATCCTGTCTCCTTTACTAGACTGCAAATCTTTCAGGACAGATACTATACCTTTTCATCTTTGTACATCTTTGTATTAAAATCTAATACAGAGAAGGTATTGAGAAAATGTTTTTTGAATTGATTTTCAGTAAAGAAGTTACCACTCTACTGGTGATAAAAACCAATCTCATCAAAGGCATTAAGTCCTCAGATGAAAGCAGAAGCTTATGGTCACAACTGAATTTTATCATATAAATCTAATTTTAAAAAGTCTTATAGTTAACAGAATAAACAGAAAAGTCATGTAATTCCTTTTTATTTAACTTTGAGAAAATATCACTTGGAATCAGATTAGTGAGAACGTCCTTCTGGTGCTCTGGACTGACTCTCTGGACACCTGGGTTCTCTTTCAATCCACCTTCTGACCTGCTGTAGGATTCTGAAGGAGCCAAAAAGAATCTGTCCTTTAATGTGGAAGTGATTAATTTCATCTTTAACCCATATATGCTCTATCAAATTTATATTTTTTAAGAGTTCTCTTTCCTATATGCTGTATGGAAAAAGCATTACAAGAAGACAAAGAGGAAGCAGGACGAGTAGATAGGAAGCCACCTCAAAAGTCTAAGGAAAAACTGACGGCAACCTGAACCAAAGTGAAATGAGATGATATGAGAAATTCTGGAGACAGAAAATACTTGATGTGGTGTCAGGCTGAAAGTGAAAAGTGAAGGGGCTTCCCTGCTAGTTCAGATGGTAAAGAATCTGCCTGCAGTGCAGGAGATGCAAGTTTAATTCCTGGGTTAGAAGATCCCCTGAAGAAGGAAATGGAAACCTGCTCCAGTATTCTTGCCTGGAGAATTGTGTGGACAAAGGAGCCTGGTGCGCTACAGTCCACGGGGTCGCAAAGAGTCAGACCATGACTAAGTAATACTTTCACTTTTTTCCTTTCACTTTTCTTAGATGTGAAAAATAAGGGGAAAGGAGTCAAAGCTCATCCAAAAGTTATAGCTTGAATGGTTAGATTGCAGTATTATTGTTATTTATTAAGATGGGGGAAAGTGTTGAGGAAGAAATGGGTTTCAAAGGGAAAATATTTAAGGGCCCTGTTTTTGGTCATGAATATAAGACATTAAGTGGAGATGTCATGCAGATAATTGAAACTCAAAGGACAGATATTACCAGAAATAAAAATTTGGAAGTTATAAGATCAAGACAGTATAAAATCTACAGCACTGGTTGAGATAACCTAAGAAAATAATTAACAGAGAGAAAAGGGATGCGGGCTCAGTTTTGAGCCCTGAGGAATCCCAACATTTAGGGATCAGGTAGAGGGAGATTAACAAGGAAATCTACTAAAAAAGAACAGCCACTAAGGTAAAAGAAAGAAATAGGGAGTGGCTCGCTGTGCTGAATGTTGCTGACAGAGCAATTTCAGTGAGGACAGAGAAAAAATGTCCAGCTAGGAGTGCTGGTCCTTTGAAAGGCGTCTTTTCAGTGGAGTTGAAGGGGATGGTGCAGAAGCCAGACTGTACGGAGCTGATGAGTAAATGGAAGGTGAGAAAGAGATGACTTCACGTACAGACAAATTTCTTGAAATGTTTGTTTCCCCTTGACTTCAGTGACACTATACTTCCCTGATTCTTCAGCCTATCTGACTGCCTTTCTTTGGTCATGTTTGCTGAGTTACCCTCTACTTAGCTTTAAATGTTGAAGTTCTTCATAATTTAGGTCATCTAATGATGTTTCCTCCCTTTCACCTAACAGCTTCAGTTACCACATGCAGGCCAGTGACTCCCAGATTTTACACTGGATCTTTGTCTCAGATCTCCCCTCTGAGCTCTTGAATTGCATATTCAATTGCCTGGTCAAGATCTCGAAATTAACCTGTATTCCCCTTCCACACCTGTTTTTCTTCTCTGTGTGTCAAATTCTCTGCAGATTATATCATTATCTTCTCCTTAGTTTAAGACAGACACCTGGGAGTCATGCTTCATTTCTTTCTCTCCCTGTGTACCACACTCAATCCAACAGGAAGTCCTGTTCATTCTACTTTCACATATGTCTCATTTACAGAGTATCTATGGGTCAAACATTCAAAGACTCTTCACCTACATTATCTTTCTCATTAAGGGTCACAAATACCCAGTAGAGCAGGTATCATCCCCATCTTGAAACTGAAGCTTAGAAAGGGTAAGAAAGTTATTGTGATAGTAAATGACAGAGAAAGAGAGATTCAAGACTAAAGACTGTAACTCCACACTACCTCTGACCCTATTACTCAACCTCTCTGAGGCCAAGTCTCTTCAGGAGTAAAATGGACCTAATACTTTCCATCTTTAGGCTACTGTTTAAAAATTTAAAATAAACTATAAGTTACACATACCTACTGGGTATCAGTTCAATAAATATTAAGTTCCTTTACAGTCTTTTACTCCTTCTTCTACACATCTTTTTTCTGGGACAAATTCAGCAATATTAGGATGATAGAGCTGAACAAAGATTGCTCCTTGGTTTCAAGAAGCAAATATTTTAAGGAGACAAAATGAAAAAAACATAAAACAATGGATAATAATATAAGACAGTGGATAACTGAGCATTAAATTGCATAGCAGTCTTTTTATAATAAAATTTCAGAGAAAGGGGAAAGGGCAGTTGGGGGAAAGGGATGGGAGTAGGCTTCTGGAAAGGTCTATTAGGACAGGAAGGATATACATTAAGGATATCAGCAAAGAGGGACAGGACACTCAGAAAATAAAGTTACTGATATGGAAATGAGAAAAACATGCTCAGGATCAATGATGAGAGCAAACTGATTTCAGCAAGAGGTACTTACTTTTCCCCACATCAAAGTATTTTACTACTAAGTTTCCTTGAAACAATTTAAGTTCCCAGTGGAACAAAGGAAAATTTGAGCCCAGTATTAAGATCAAATATCTTGGCAGGCAAAGCCATTATTAAACCATCTGCCCACCTTCCCAGGGAATAGGAACAAGCCTCAGATTCTGACCCACAGAAGACAAAAATAACTCATATGCTGTGGTATGTTCTGAAAATAACATTACACTGTCAAAAGGGGCTAATGACGTCAAACACATTTTCCTAGCTTGCATTCTCAGTTGACAGCAAGCAACCAAGAGCATTCATATGTCTAAAGTTTCCTTGGATTAAAAACCCACAAAGACCACTAATAATAATATACCCAGTACATCTGGGGCTTGAATTAATAAGTTTTAATTATCCAGGGGCCTGTTCAATAAACCAATTTGGCTTCTATGACAATGAAATTGTGATACATAATTTGCTCCAACATTCAGCAAAGCTTCTGGACAATGGCATCATAACATATTAGAGTGGAAAGAAAGTTAAAGATTTCTTTGGTTTTATTTTACTAATGAAGACACAGGAGCCCAAAGGGGATAAGTGATAAGTTCAAAGTCAAAGGGACCCTAAAGGACAGAAGGTCATCAGGATGACAAACAGATCCTGGAGGAAGAGTCACATAGGGCCCCTGGTGAGAAAGGTAACGAAAATGAAGAGAAAGGAAAATACAGAGCTTCTCTCAGAGCACCAGTGCTTCTTCAGTACTGACCAAGAAACATAAAAGCTTATTCTGAAGTCACCTCAAATTCTGGCTCAGCAATCTCTCTCCCCAGTTCCCCATAAGCTGCTGCCTTGCATTTATTTGATGGTCAAGTCCTCTATTCCAATGATCAGCAAGCAGAGATGTCAAGTCATGGGCAAATTACAGAGGCTAGACCACTGTTAAGTTTCCACTAAATCTTGAGATTTCATTATTTTGACAGAAGTAAATATATAGCAGAAATAATACCCATAATCCAGCATTAAA
>SJYW01013781.1:1282229-1295783 GCA_006410735.1 Raphicerus campestris
TGTTCAATAAACCAATTTGGCTTCTATGACAATGAAATGGTGATACATAATTTGCTCCAACATTCAGCAAAGCTTCTGGACAATGGCATCATAACATATTAGAGTGGAAAGAAAGTTAAAGATTTCTTTGGTTTTATTTTACTAATGAAGACACAGGAGCCCAAAGGGGATAAGTGATAAGTTCAAAGTCAAAGGGACCCTGAAGGACAGAAGGTCATCAGGATGGCAAACAGATCCTGGAGGAAGAGTCACATAGGGCCCCTGGTGAGAAAGGTAACGAAAATGAAGAGAAAGGAAAATACAGAGCTTCTCTCAGAGCACCAGTGCTTCTTCAGTACTGATCAAGAAACATAAAAGCTTATTCTGAAGTCACCTCAAATTCTGGCTCAGCAATCTCTCTCCCCAGTTCCCCATAAGCTGCTGCCTTGCATTTATTTGATGGTCAAGTCCTCTATTCCAATGATCAGCAAGCAGAGATGTCAAGTCATGGGCAAATTACAGAGGCTAGACCACTGTTAAGTTTCCACTAAATCTTGAGATTTCATTATTTTGACAGAAGTAAATATATAGCAGAAATAATACCCATAATCCAGCATTAAATCAGTCAAAATTCAGGTCTTCNAGACAAAAATAACTCATATGCTGTGGTATGTTCTGAAAATAACATTACACTGTCAAAAGGGGCTAATGACGTCAAACACATTTTCCTAGCTTGCATTCTCAGTTGACAGCAAGCAACCAAGAGCATTCATATGTCTAAAGTTTCCTTGGATTAAAAACCCACAAAGACCACTAATAATAATATACCCAGTACATCTGGGGCTTGAATTAATAAGTTTTAATTATCCAGGGGCCTGTTCAATAAACCAATTTGGCTTCTATGACAATGAAATTGTGATACATAATTTGCTCCAACATTCAGCAAAGCTTCTGGACAATGGCATCATAACATATTAGAGTGGAAAGAAAGTTAAAGATTTCTTTGGTTTTATTTTACTAATGAAGACACAGGAGCCCAAAGGGGATAAGTGATAAGTTCAAAGTCAAAGGGACCCTGAAGGACAGAAGGTCATCAGGATGGCAAACAGATCCTGGAGGAAGAGTCACATAGGGCCCCTGGTGAGAAAGGTAACGAAAATGAAGAGAAAGGAAAATACAGAGCTTCTCTCAGAGCACCAGTGCTTCTTCAGTACTGATCAAGAAACATAAAAGCTTATTCTGAAGTCACCTCAAATTCTGGCTCAGCAATCTCTCTCCCCAGTTCCCCATAAGCTGCTGCCTTGCATTTATTTGATGGTCAAGTCCTCTATTCCAATGATCAGCAAGCAGAGATGTCAAGTCATGGGCAAATTACAGAGGCTAGACCACTGTTAAGTTTCCACTAAATCTTGAGATTTCATTATTTTGACAGAAGTAAATATATAGCAGAAATAATACCCATAATCCAGCATTAAACCAGTCAAAATTCAGGTCTTCGGATTTCTAATCCAGTGCTATTCTCCAGTGTAATAAGGGACTAACACATGGAACAAAGAACCTACAAAATAACATATATTATGGGACTATAAAAGTCCCCAGATGTGTAGAGCAGCAATGGATATATCTCCTCTTCCCAACCCAGGGATTGAACCTGCATCTCCTGCACTGACAGGTGGATTCTTTACCACTGAACCACCAGGGAAGCCCATTCTTTCCTTGTAGGGCCTAGAATTATGTATATGCTAAGCAGGAGAAGGCAATGGCACCCCACTCCAGCACTCTTGCCTGGAAAATCCCAGGGATGGAGGAGTCTGGTGGGCTACAGTCCATGGCGTTGCTAAGAGTTGGACATGACTGAGCAACTTCACTTTCACTTTTCACTTTCATGCACTAGAGAAGGAAATGGCAACCCACTCCAGTGTTCTTGCCTGGAGAATCCCAGGGACAGGGGAGCCTGGTGGGCTGCTGTCTATGGGGTCGCACAGAGTCGGACACGACTAAAGCGACTTAGCAGCACCAGCAGCAGCAGCAGAAGGTGCCTACAAGACCAGCCCGAGGGAAAACTTGGGGCGCTGAGTCTCTAGTGAACTTTCTTGGAAGACAGCATTTCTACTTGCCACAACTGGTGCTGGAGAAATTAAGTATATCCTGTGTGACTCCACCAAGGAGGACTCCTGGAAGCTTACACACAGTTTTCTCCACGCTTCATCTTGCGCATCTTTTCCCTTCGCTGACATTGCTTTGTATCCTTTTGCCATGATAAATCTTAGCTGTGAGGATGACTATATGCTGAGGCCTGAGAATCTTCCCTCCTAGCAAATCACCAAACCTGAGGGTGGTCTTAGGAACTCCTGACACACAGATGGAGCCTTTTCCTCCCTTCCTTAGTTTCTGCCCCTTGGCCCTTCAGTTCTACACCTTGAAACAAATGCTAAAGTTAATGACAAACCAAGAAGCAAACAAAGAGAGAACAGCATGAGCCACAGGAAAGCTCACTAGAGGAAATACTACTTGTGTTGGGCCTTAAGTAATGAGTAGCATATAAATAGGTGGAAAGTAAATTACAAATCAATCCATTTAGAAATAGGGCAAGCACTTCGACACAGGATAAAGCAGAAGACTGTGGGAGAGGGGCATATTTGGAGGCAGAAGGATGGCTCAGGTGGATATTGAGGAAAAAAGTCTGAGATTCTCGATCTCTTAATTTTTGAGCACTATTACAAATCATCAGTTCAATTGCAAAACCTTTTCTAACTCAGAAATGTACAAAACACATTCTTTGGGTCTATTACAAAGGACTGTGTGTGCTCAGTCATGTCATGTCCTACTCTTTGCAACCCCATGGACTATAGCCCAACAGACTCCTCTGTCCATGAAATTTTCCAGGCAAGAATACTGGAGACGGTTGACATTTTTTTCTCCAGGGGATCTTCCTGACCCAGGGATCAAACCCCCGTCTTTGATGTCTCCTGCACTGGCAGGGAGATTGTTTACCACTTGCACCACCTGGGAAGCCTTATAAAGGACTGATCATTACCAAACTGTCTCCTCAAGTATTCTGTGATTTGCACTGGTAACAGAAAAAAAAAAGGTAAATTAAGGGAAGAAGCTAGAAGTTCAATTATCTAAAATGAACAATCTAATAAATGTTGCTGTTCAGTCACCCCATTGTGTGCAATTCTTTGTGACCCCATGGACTGTAGCATGCCAGGCCTCCCTGTCCCTCACCATCTCCCGGAGTTTGCCCAAGTTAATGTTCATTGCATTGGTGATGCCATCCAGGTATCTCATCTTCTGATGCCCTCTTCTCCTTCTGCCCTCGATCTTTCCCAGCATCGTGGATTTTTCCAATGAGTCATCTGTACACATCAGATAACCAAAATACTGGAGCTTCAACTTCAGCATCAGTCCTTCTAGTGAATATTCAGGGCTGATCTCCCTTAAGATTGACTGGTTTGATCTCCTTGCTGTTCAAGGGACTTTCAGGAGTCTTCTCCAGCACCACAGTCCAAATTCTTTACGGTCCAGTTCTCACAACCGTACATGACCACTGGGAATACCATAGCCTTAACCATACATACATATCTTTGTCGGCAGAGTAATGTCTCTGCTTTTCAACATACTGTCTAGGTTTGTCATCACTTTCCTGCCAAGAAGCAACTGCACTCATCTCCCATGCTAGTAAGGTCATGCTTAAAATCATGCACTAAAATGAGGAATGCTAAAAAAGCAAATCATCTTTCAGCTATATTTTTATTGTAGAAATGCAAAATATCTGGAACAATGGCCCATTCTCTCAGAAACCAACAGAAGGTAACATTACTTATTCCATTTTCCTTTCAAGAAGTTCTTTTTGTGATTTGATATTATGGACATACAGCACTGCATTAGAAAAGACAATTGTGTGTGCTTAAATAAAAGGCAGCTTTTCACTTGTTTATTCAATGAGCATGCATTAAGCATTTATATGCCAAGTACTACCAAGCTAACAGTGGAAATTAACCTTTGACTACACTTTGTTGTTTACTGGCTAAAAATGCTCTAAAATCCAGATGTGATAAATCCTCTCATCAGCAAAAATACACTAACAGATGATGCTATTTACTTTCTTCACACTATTCAAAAATTTAATTATCTTTCCTCTAAACTATCAACCTTCATATTCTTATAGTTGAACATTTTTATTCCACCACAATTAAGATGGTAGAAAACCCTAACACTTCAAGCTGATTTTGTTTGAAATCTGTAGCCATGTTTGAAGGGTATTCCTACACAAATATTCCTGGGACAACTCATCTCTCCCTGGGCTATAAGGGTGAAGCCATTTTGTTTCCAGAGCAGTGTAAAGGGATGCTCAAGGACCTTGTAACGACAGAGGTGAAGGCTCAAAGTGCAGCTCTACTACTAAGGAGCCATGTGATATTTAGACAAGTTATTAAACCTTTCTTGGTCTTGGTGGGAAATAATACCTCTCCAGTAGGATTCCTGTGAGGATTAATCAATACCAGTAAAATACTTGGTATAGTGTCTGGCACCTAGCAATGACTCTTAGCATTATTCCCTGGAAATCATTTTTTCCTTTAGCCTCACTACTCATGGTGATCATGTTATCATAATAAAAAGATATTGGTACACATGGTCTGAATAAAAAAAAAAAGATTACTTCTAGGTTAAAAAATCAACCTGAGACATATACTTTACATGCCCAAACACTGGATTTTGCCAAACATTTTCATGACTCATAGGACAAGGAGACTATCTGAAATCAGCATCAAGAAAATTCAAGAGCTGTGGCATCACAGGCACTTTTTACCTCATCCAGGCATTACTTTACTAGCTCCCTACGACCCTGCTTTTTCTCACCCTGGAAGGCACCACAGCATAATGAGAACAGCATGAACTTAGAGCATCAGACCTGTATTTTAGTCCTGGCTCTATGACTACCTAGTTATGTGACTCCAGCCTTAGATACTACATCAGTGACTGTCTATAGCTGAGACGGTGAGGGGAGATAGGATTGATGCTAATGGGTACAGAGTTTCTTTTAGGGGTGATGAGAAAGAATATATTCTAAGATCGAATAGTGTTGGCTGCACAGCTCTGTGGAAACACTAGGAACCACTGAAATGCATGATTTAAATGGCAAGTTTTTTCAAGTGAAAAATAAAATATTGCTGAAAAAAGGGTAGGAAGGTTGGAAGAAAAGTTGAGGAGACCTTCTGAAAGATACATTTTTTAAAAACTCAAAGATGGAAAACAGAAGAGAAGAAAATTAAGAAAATTAGCCAATTGGTTCAGAAGGCTCAACATCCAAATAACAGTAGCTGCAGAAAGAGAGATGAGAAAAATACCAGTTGGAAATGAACAAAGAAATAATTCAAGAGAATGCATTCAAGATCAAAGGACTTGTTTTCCCAACTGAAAGTGCTCCTGAGAGCCCAGCACAAAGAAGGAAAATAGATTTTCATGAAGGTTCAACATTATAAATTTCAGAAGAGCAAGCCAAAGAGAAAATACTTAAAGCTTTTAAGGAAGAGCCATGAGAACAGATCACATAGAAAAACCAGGAATAAAGATGAGCAATCAAAGTGGCTTTGAACTTCTCAGGAACAATACTGGAATCTAGAAGATAATGCCTTCAACATTCTAAGGGAAAAAGACTTCCAATCTAGANACACAGGAGCCCAAAGGGGATAAGTGATAAGTTCAAAGTCAAAGGGACCCTGAAGGACAGAAGGTCATCAGGATGGCAAACAGATCCTGGAGGAAGAGTCACATAGGGCCCCTGGTGAGAAAGGTAACGAAAATGAAGAGAAAGGAAAATACAGAGCTTCTCTCAGAGCACCAGTGCTTCTTCAGTACTGATCAAGAAACATAAAAGCTTATTCTGAAGTCACCTCAAATTCTGGCTCAGCAATCTCTCTCCCCAGTTCCCCATAAGCTGCTGCCTTGCATTTATTTGATGGTCAAGTCCTCTATTCCAATGATCAGCAAGCAGAGATGTCAAGTCATGGGCAAATTACAGAGGCTAGACCACTGTTAAGTTTCCACTAAATCTTGAGATTTCATTATTTTGACAGAAGTAAATATATAGCAGAAATAATACCCATAATCCAGCATTAAACCAGTCAAAATTCAGGTCTTCGGATTTCTAATCCAGTGCTATTCTCCAGTGTAATAAGGGACTAACACATGGAACAAAGAACCTACAAAATAACATATATTATGGGACTATAAAAGTCCCCAGATGTGTAGAGCAGCAATGGATATATCTCCTCTTCCCAACCCAGGGATTGAACCTGCATCTCCTGCACTGACAGGTGGATTCTTTACCACTGAACCACCAGGGAAGCCCATTCTTTCCTTGTAGGGCCTAGAATTATGTATATGCTAAGCAGGAGAAGGCAATGGCACCCCACTCCAGCACTCTTGCCTGGAAAATCCCAGGGATGGAGGAGTCTGGTGGGCTACAGTCCATGGCGTTGCTAAGAGTTGGACATGACTGAGCAACTTCACTTTCACTTTTCACTTTCATGCACTAGAGAAGGAAATGGCAACCCACTCCAGTGTTCTTGCCTGGAGAATCCCAGGGACAGGGGAGCCTGGTGGGCTGCTGTCTATGGGGTCGCACAGAGTCGGACACGACTAAAGCGACTTAGCAGCACCAGCAGCAGCAGCAGAAGGTGCCTACAAGACCAGCCCGAGGGAAAACTTGGGGCGCTGAGTCTCTAGTGAACTTTCTTGGAAGACAGCATTTCTACTTGCCACAACTGGTGCTGGAGAAATTAAGTATATCCTGTGTGACTCCACCAAGGAGGACTCCTGGAAGCTTACACACAGTTTTCTCCACGCTTCATCTTGCGCATCTTTTCCCTTCGCTGACATTGCTTTGTATCCTTTTGCCATGATAAATCTTAGCTGTGAGGATGACTATATGCTGAGGCCTGAGAATCTTCCCTCCTAGCAAATCACCAAACCTGAGGGTGGTCTTAGGAACTCCTGACACACAGATGGAGCCTTTTCCTCCCTTCCTTAGTTTCTGCCCCTTGGCCCTTCAGTTCTACACCTTGGAACAAATGCTAAAGTTAATGACAAACCAAGAAGCAAACAAAGAGAGAACAGCATGAGCCACAGGAAAGCTCACTAGAGGAAATACTACTTGTGTTGGGCCTTAAGTAATGAGTAGCATATAAATAGGTGGAAAGTAAATTACAAATCAATCCATTTAGAAATAGGGCAAGCACTTCGACACAGGATAAAGCAGAAGACTGTGGGAGAGGGGCATATTTGGAGGCAGAAGGATGGCTCAGGTGGATATTGAGGAAAAAAGTCTGAGATTCTCGATCTCTTAATTTTTGAGCACTATTACAAATCATCAGTTCAATTGCAAAACCTTTTCTAACTCAGAAATGTACAAAACACATTCTTTGGGTCTATTACAAAGGACTGTGTGTGCTCAGTCATGTCATGTCCTACTCTTTGCAACCCCATGGACTATAGCCCAACAGACTCCTCTGTCCATGAAATTTTCCAGGCAAGAATACTGGAGACGGTTGACATTTTTTTCTCCAGGGGATCTTCCTGACCCAGGGATCAAACCCCCGTCTTTGATGTCTCCTGCACTGGCAGGGAGATTGTTTACCACTTGCACCACCTGGGAAGCCTTATAAAGGACTGATCATTACCAAACTGTCTCCTCAAGTATTCTGTGATTTGCACTGGTAACAGAAAAAAAAAATGTAAATTAAGGGAAGAAGCTAGAAGTTCAATTATCTAAAATGAACAATCTAATAAATGTTGCTGTTCAGTCACCCCATTGTGTGCAATTCTTTGTGACCCCATGGACTGTAGCATGCCAGGCCTCCCTGTCCCTCACCATCTCCCGGAGTTTGCCCAAGTTAATGTTCATTGCATTGGTGATGCCATCCAGGTATCTCATCTTCTGATGCCCTCTTCTCCTTCTGCCCTCGATCTTTCCCAGCATCGTGGATTTTTCCAATGAGTCATCTGTACACATCAGATAACCAAAATACTGGAGCTTCAACTTCAGCATCAGTCCTTCTAGTGAATATTCAGGGCTGATCTCCCTTAAGATTGACTGGTTTGATCTCCTTGCTGTTCAAGGGACTTTCAGGAGTCTTCTCCAGCACCACAGTCCAAATTCTTTACGGTCCAGTTCTCACAACCGTACATGACCACTGGGAATACCATAGCCTTAACCATACATACATATCTTTGTCGGCAGAGTAATGTCTCTGCTTTTCAACATACTGTCTAGGTTTGTCATCACTTTCCTGCCAAGAAGCAACTGCACTCATCTCCCATGCTAGTAAGGTCATGCTTAAAATCATGCACTAAAATGAGGAATGCTAAAAAAGCAAATCATCTTTCAGCTATATTTTTATTGTAGAAATGCAAAATATCTGGAACAATGGCCCATTCTCTCAGAAACCAACAGAAGGTAACATTACTTATTCCATTTTCCTTTCAAGAAGTTCTTTTTGTGATTTGATATTATGGACATACAGCACTGCATTAGAAAAGACAATTGTGTGTGCTTAAATAAAAGGCAGCTTTTCACTTGTTTATTCAATGAGCATGCATTAAGCATTTATATGCCAAGTACTACCAAGCTAACAGTGGAAATTAACCTTTGACTACACTTTGTTGTTTACTGGCTAAAAATGCTCTAAAATCCAGATGTGATAAATCCTCTCATCAGCAAAAATACACTAACAGATGATGCTATTTACTTTCTTCACACTATTCAAAAATTTAATTATCTTTCCTCTAAACTATCAACCTTCATATTCTTATAGTTGAACATTTTTATTCCACCACAATTAAGATGGTAGAAAACCCTAACACTTCAAGCTGATTTTGTTTGAAATCTGTAGCCATGTTTGAAGGGTATTCCTACACAAATATTCCTGGGACAACTCATCTCTCCCTGGGCTATAAGGGTGAAGCCATTTTGTTTCCAGAGCAGTGTAAAGGGATGCTCAAGGACCTTGTAACGACAGAGGTGAAGGCTCAAAGTGCAGCTCTACTACTAAGGAGCCATGTGATATTTAGACAAGTTATTAAACCTTTCTTGGTCTTGGTGGGAAATAATACCTCTCCAGTAGGATTCCTGTGAGGATTAATCAATACCAGTAAAATACTTGGTATAGTGTCTGGCACCTAGCAATGACTCTTAGCATTATTCCCTGGAAATCATTTTTTCCTTTAGCCTCACTACTCATGGTGATCATGTTATCATAATAAAAAGATATTGGTACACATGGTCTGAATAAAAAAAAAAAGATTACTTCTAGGTTAAAAAATCAACCTGAGACATATACTTTACATGCCCAAACACTGGATTTTGCCAAACATTTTCATGACTCATAGGACAAGGAGACTATCTGAAATCAGCATCAAGAAAATTCAAGAGCTGTGGCATCACAGGCACTTTTTACCTCATCCAGGCATTACTTTACTAGCTCCCTACGACCCTGCTTTTTCTCACCCTGGAAGGCACCACAGCATAATGAGAACAGCATGAACTTAGAGCATCAGACCTGTATTTTAGTCCTGGCTCTATGACTACCTAGTTATGTGACTCCAGCCTTAGATACTACATCAGTGACTGTCTATAGCTGAGACGGTGAGGGGAGATAGGATTGATGCTAATGGGTACAGAGTTTCTTTTAGGGGTGATGAGAAAGAATATATTCTCAGATCGAATAGTGTTGGCTGCACAGCTCTGTGGAAACACTAGGAACCACTGAAATGCATGATTTAAATGGCAAGTTTTTTCAAGTGAAAAATAAAATATTGCTGAAAAAAGGGTAGGAAGGTTGGAAGAAAAGTTGAGGAGACCTTCTGAAAGATACATTTTTTAAAAACTCAAAGATGGAAAACAGAAGAGAAGAAAATTAAGAAAATTAGCCAATTGGTTCAGAAGGCTCAACATCCAAATAACAGTAGCTGCAGAAAGAGAGATGAGAAAAATACCAGTTGGAAATGAACAAAGAAATAATTCAAGAGAATGCATTCAAGATCAAAGGACTTGTTTTCCCAACTGAAAGTGCTCCTGAGAGCCCAGCACAAAGAAGGAAAATAGATTTTCATGAAGGTTCAACATTATAAATTTCAGAAGAGCAAGCCAAAGAGAAAATACTTAAAGCTTTTAAGGAAGAGCCATGAGAACAGATCACATAGAAAAACCAGGAATAAAGATGAGCAATCAAAGTGGCTTTGAACTTCTCAGGAACAATACTGGAATCTAGAAGATAATGCCTTCAACATTCTAAGGGAAAAAGACTTCCAATCTAGAACTCTAAAGCCAGGTAACTATCAATTAAGTACTAGGGTAGTATTTTCAGACATGAAAAACAGAACTTAGGCTGCACCTATGTGATTCCATATCAACTTTCCTGTGTACAGTTGCAAAATATCTGAAGTGGATCTATCCGGGAGGTAATAGTGCCTCAAGCACTAGAGGTGATTGTACAAATTATCAAGGAGAAAATCTGGATTCCCTCAGTGCTCTAGGCTCAAGCTATGAGTGTGACTGTGAACTTTTATCACCCATCAGGGGTTTCAGGCAAAGCCTATCATCTTCAAGCACTTAAGCCATACAAGTTCTGGAATGTTCACTCTGGGAAAGGACTGCAAGAATCATCTTGTCCAACTCCTCAGTGTGAAGATGAAGAGTCGAAAGACCTGAGAGGTATAGTGATTTTCCAAAGTTTTTAGAAGAAAGTAAAAAAAGAAAAAAAAATCTGTGTAAAATTATTTGAGACCAATAATGTTGGGATTATATTTTTAAAACCAACTTTATTGTTTCAAAAAATAAAAATCAAAGGCACAGCCAGAACCAGAACTTAGAACTCTAAGTTTAGCTCTCTTACATGTCCTCCTATCTGCCTTTCATCAACGATAAGACCTTTGTATCTAAAAAGATAGAAGACACTTGCTATCTCTTCCCAGAAAGCCTGACATTAATGTCTACTACAGAGGTTACAGTATCTCAGTTTTGATAAATGGGCCAAATGGAACATCAATGATATTGGGACAAGTGCAGCCACTTACTTGCCCTGCAGAAAGCCCCAGGGTATGTGCAAACAGTTCATAATGCCTGCAGCATAGAGAAGTCTGCACTCTGCAGTATTCTGTGAAATAAATGGACCTCCTCATCTGTTAGTAAAAATTAGTGGGCTATCAACTTGAAAATATAACCATGACTCCATACACAGGAACAGTGCCTGGAAAAATGTTTAATCAAAAAAAATTTTTATTAATATCCCAACAGGGATATTAATACGTAATACGCTCTGCGAGATACAAGAGACGAAGGACAGTTGCTGCTGTCAGAGACTTTCACATAGTGGGATGAGACTGACACACATATTTGTTCTAATGTTCATTTATTTGCTTATTTACTTGGCTGCGGGTCGGATTTAGTTGCAGCACACAGGATCCTCACTGTAGCACACGGACTGTCTGAATTGTGGTGGGCAGGCTTAGCTACCCGGCGGCATGTGGGGTCTTAGTTCCTCAACCAGTGTCCCCTGCACTGAAAGGCAGATTCTTAACCACTGGACTACCAGGGAAGTCCCACAAATTTTATATCACAAAATGTCCTTAGAAATTGTATAAGATAGTATTCTTTCATATTGCAAGTGGCAAAATGGAAGCTAGGAAATGCAAATAACTAGTTCATGTCCCAGATCACTGAGAACCCAAGTCTACTGACTTGCTAATTACTGTTCTCACCATACCAGCTATAATAACCACACACCCACAAGTAATTTTAATGTTTAAACCCTTTTACAAAGGATTTATGAGTGCTTCCTAACATACATACAATAGAGAAGAATGCAAAATAAATTATTGATGGTGTTAAGGCAAAGAAAATCTCTGAGTCTGAAGATTCCCCTGGAGAAGGGAATGGCTACCCACTCCAGTATTCTTACCTGGAGAATTCCATGGACAGAGGAGTCTGACAGGCTACAGTTCACAGGGTTACAAAGAGTCAGACACGACTGAGTGACTAAGCACACACATACAACCTAGCTACATCTCACGTGCATGCTAAGTCACTTCAGTCGTGTCCTACTCTTCACGTTATGGACTACAGTCTACCAGGGACTTTCCAGGCAAGAATACTGGAGTGGGTTGCCATGCCCTTCTCCAGGGGATCTTCCCAACCCAAGGATCGAACCCTCATCTCCTGTGTCTCCTGTACTGGCAAGCAGGTTCTTTACCATTAGTGCCACCTCCGAAAGCCAACTATATCTCACAATCAGAACTAAAATGAACTTCCTCCCACAGATTCTCACAAAAAAGAAACATGTCATGCATGATATGCAATGTCCCAAATAATCAGACTGTATGTGAGCACTTAAGGGCCAAAGTAGTGACATCAACTGTAGTTAGAGCAGTTCGACAGAGACTTAATATGGACTAGAGAGAAACAGAGGTTTCATAGAAGACATGGTCTTGGAGGATGGAAAGAATTTCACAAGGGAAGATCAGACAGTTGAAACAATAAAGGAACAACCTTCCCTTTTTATCACTGAACACAACTTGAAGTACATTTTGACATGGCTCTGTTCTTTTCCTTTCCCTTGCTACAATCTGCATCAGTCCTTTCTCCCCTAGAGAGAAATTTCACAAAACTGGTGAAGAGATTCTGGAAACAGAATATAGTGCTTTACCTTCCAAATGTCACCACCACATCACCCTGTGATATTAGGGCTCCAGCATAGTTATTTCCATATCCAACATGCTATAAACATTCTGAAATAAGTATAGAAATGTTGGGGGGAAGAGAGGGAAATGTTTGGGCCAAAAAACTCAGTAGTTATGCCAATAAGATATCTAGTTTGCATAAGAATCAGCTGGATTTTCTACGAATGGCCCCAAGAGTTTTGGTGAACATCCTCAATCCATCCTTTGCAGTGTGATTAGGTTTTTCTCTCCCTCTACATCTTTTTCTCTTTTCAAAAACAACTGAATCCAACTATTTCTGCTTTCATAAGTGAGATTTTGTTTTCACTTCTGATGTTGAAACAGCTGCTTTCCTGTTTTAAAACCAACTCTATTTTTTAGGACAATTTTAGGTCAAGAGTTCTCAAAACCCCCAAGCCTAGCTTTGTCTATTAACATCTTACATTCATATGATACACTTAACAAAATTAACAAATCATTTTATTCATTATTATTAAAGTACAAACATTATTCAGATTCCTTTTTTTCCTTAGCTTACTGATATATGATTCACATAAGATAAAATTCACCATTTTAAGGTGTACGATTTAGAGAGTTCTAGTGTATTGTTCTTGCCTGGAGAATCCCAGGGATGGGGTCACACAGAGTCGGACATGACTGAAGCGACTTAGCAGCAGCAGTGTATTCAGAAGGTCGTGCAAACGTCACCAACTACCTAATACTAGACTGTTGGCTATAATCCAGTTATTATATCAGAGTCCTATTGAGTGGTAAGATAAGGGAGAAGGAAGAGTTCTATAGTCTGAGTATATCTCAGTCTTTTAGTGGGATTCCGTCTCTGGACTAGGACCTTCA